>JBBPBX010059061.1:0-21900 GCA_038048925.1 Garcialebias charrua | reverse complement strand
AAGTATATTTATTTTTCAGTGATATAAATGTCTCGTTTTCAAATCCTGGCGCTTGTGATGTCACAAGCGCCAGGACAACCCACCCCAACCTGAGTCCAGCCCCTCACCTAGCAACCCCTGGTGATGCTCCACCCACTTCAGTATAAAAGACGTCACGGTTGTTTTTCCTGAGTTCATCTCAGAGTTCGATGTTTCGTTGTTGTTAAAATGCAGTACCGCTAATAACTAATTATCTATCAGTAAAAACGAAAAAACTTATTTACGGGCTCTTAAATCAACCGGACGACTGCTCACGGACCATATCCGTTCAGCGCCGGATGTGGTCCGTGAAAAAAGCGGTCCCCGCTAGAGAGAGCGTGTATAGCAGTTAGCAGCCAGTGTGTTACTCTGCAGCCTTATTGCTTGTTTTCAAAGAGTCAGACGAAGAGTTTTTAACATGGAGGGTGAACTTATGGATGTTTCTCAGCGGCCTACGCGACGCGTCAGCGCCTCATTTGCCCTGCCCAAAATGGCGTCTGCCTCTGGGTCTGACTCAGGGTCCCCTTTGGAGGGCGGAGTTAATGTCAACAGATTTTTGAAGGGCGTGGCCTTATCATAAACAGCTCGTTCAGAACGGAAGTCAGAAAAGGCACAACTAGAAAGGGGATATTTTATTATCTAAGAATTATTTTGTGCATTACTGTAATTGAATGAACATGGTCTGGATAGCCCACAGACATACGGTACCATAAACATTTGTAAAACCAATATTTGGTCCCCTTTAAGGCTACACAGCTGTTCAGTCCCAATCCCTTGAATGCTCTTTACTTTCACTATTAAACATAGCCCTGAGTGCTACTGGTGTTTATCTTCTATTTGATTTCATCAAACGTTTAAGTGATCACTGATCTCTATCATTCAGGATTTTTTTCTGGCCACATTTCTTCATCGAAGACAAAGGGTCCCCACTATCCTTCCAGTTTTTAATAATGCATTGGGACAGTTCTTAACCCGATTTTAGTAGTTTCTGCATCTCCTTAGATGTTTTCTAATGATTTGACCCTTCTCAAACCGAATGAAATCTTTTCCACGACCACGCGATGTGCCTTTGTATGGTTGTTTAAGAAATGAGAAGCAACTCATTGCACCAGTTGGGGCTAAATAACTTGTTGCCAGCTGAAAGATAATTACCCATGCAGTAACAGGAGGCTCGTGCCTATTTGCTTTGTTAAATCCAGGTGGCAACTTTTTTGGAGGCCAGGCAGTGTATAAAATGGGGAAGATAAAAATCTGACTTCATGAAGTAACTCTTTTCTACTCCTGTATTATAAATACTTTTATATTTGTCTACTTATTTGTCTACTAGGGGTGCACCGATAAATCGGTCGGCTGATTTATCAGCCCCTATTTCCTTAATTTTGGGAAATCGGAAGATACTTGCATGAGAAACTGATTTTACCTTTTTTTTTGTTGTTGTTTGTTTAACAACAATTGTCTAAACTTCATTTACAGTATATTTCATAGCACTACCTCATGACCAGTTAAAACAAGTTTTTATTGTTTCTAGGATATTGTTCAAGGGTATGTTTATCAATAAAATAAAATTGGAAAATTGAAGGTACATTGTGACCTTATAACACCTGACAGTGTTGCTTATAAAACAAAACCTGTATCGACCAATATCGGAATCAGCAGGTCAGACTTTTGAGAAATCGGTGATCGGCCAGAAAACTGCAATCGGTGCACCCCTATCGTCTACTGTTGTCTTTGTTGTCCATTGTTGTCATCATTCTTTGTTAAAATCAGGTCTCTCTTGTAAATGAGTCCCCGAGGCTCAATGGGATTAACCTGTATAAATAAAGGTAGAATGAATATACATTGATCAGCAGAGTATTTTATTTTAAAAAAGTAACACTTCTGTTTGCACCTCCTTTCTGCACTCGACTTGGTCTCAGATATTGTTTTTCATGGGATCTTTGCCTCCGGTCGAGGAGTTCAAGTATCTGAGTGTCTTGTTCACGAGTGATGGTGGGATGGAGCAGGACGTGGATCGACAGATTGGAGCTTCGTCCTTAAGTCCTGAGGGCGTTGCTTCAGTCGGTTGTGGTAAAGAAAGAGTTGCGTTGAAAGGCAAAGCTCTCGGTCTACTGCTCTGCCTTTCAAACCTCACCTATGATCATGATGATGACACAAAGGACAAGATACCAGATACAAGTGGTCAGAATGAGCTTCCTTCATAGGGTGGCCAAACCCACTCAGAAGTTGAGGAGCTTCGTCATGTGGAGGAACTCAGAGTAGAGCCGCTGCTCCTTCTAATCAAAAAGCCAATTGAGGTGGTTCAGGTATATAAAGATGCCTCCTGGTTTTCCAGGCATGTCCCATGGAACCTGAACTTGGTGGAGGGATTCCATATTGTTTCTGGCCTGGGAACACCTTGGGGTCCCCCAGGAGGAGCAGGAGAAAGTTACAGGGATGAGGGATGTCTGGGTTTCTCTCCTGGACCTGATGCCTCCACAACCCGACTATTGATAAGCAGAAGATGGATAAACCTACAAGACAATCCTCAAACTAAATGCGTGAAAATAACTAATTATGCTGAACAACAACACTGTCCATTAGAAAGTCGTCTATTATGAAACCACTCCATGATGCAAAAAATAAAAATAAAAGATTAGGGACTGCTGATTTAGGACGTGTGAGGATGTAAAAGCAGTGGTGTAGTCTACGTGATACCCGGGTATGCGGAGTATACACACTAATTTCAGTATACAAATTTAAAAGTGTCCAATGATACATGACATATCATTAGACAAGTGTCATTCATTAAACAGCAGTTAAATGCTTGAAAATCTATCTGTATGCGGCACTTGTTTATTGCATTTGCTTATCCAGCGAATTATTGTATAATTAATACTTCTGTACTTACTACGTGAACATGTTTTGCTTTGATACTGTTTTATAAATTCTATAACATGTTTTTAATACAAAGCCAACTGTTGTACAAAGTTTGTTGTTCACTGATTCAAATATAAGCATCAAAGAAATTTGAAAATGTTCAATATGCTTAAAACTAAATTGATGATTACATTGTATTAACCAGTGTACTTTAGTTTCTAAGCACAGTATAGCTACTACAAAACTGTAGACTTCACCACTGTGTAAAAGGTCTAAATAAAACAATTGAAGGCATTTAAATGTTCATGATAATAAGCATTCATGGATTCAAGGCTATTTGTCAAACACATCACATGTGGTACATGTGGTGGAAAGAAATAGTGTACACAGGGTTCCAGTTACATCCAACAAAAGTATAAAATGTAAAAGAAAAACAGTAATAAAATCTAAGATATGAACTAAGAAAAAGGTAAAAATACGCTAAGCACTAGGGCTGAACGATTTTGGAAAATAATCTAATTGCAATTTTTTTTCTATAAATTGCAATTGCGATTTAAAACGCGATTGTTTTTTTAACATCTTCTCAAGTATTTTTCAACAAACAGAAGCAATAAATATATCTGTTTTATAATAAACAATGTCAGATTTATTTAAAGCAGAGATTACAATAAAGCAAACAAATCTATGCCTTTTCTTTTCACCATTTCTATTTTTTCTTGTTTCATAAACATAATAGTAAACATGTTAAGTTAACTTCCTAACTACTGTCTGAACTTCACATGACAGTTGATAAATAAATGTAAAAAATTAGATATAAAAAAATTACTGTTTGAAGTTCAAACTGTTCGGTCAGTGATCCCTGTCGGCTGATACTTTGCTTACTTGAAGTTGAAGCACTGGTTGTGTCATTCTAGCCATGCAACCATCGTAAATGTCTTTGTGGATTTTTTTTAAGTGTTGATAAAGATTTGTGTCACGTGACCAGTGAAATTGCAGCCTTTGCGATTAGAAAATCTCATTTGATCATATTGCGATATTATTGCAAATGCAATTAATTGTTCAGCCCTTCTAAGCACTATAGCATAAAAACAATACGCCGAACAGCAGCACAAACATGAGTCAGTAACCGTGTTTCCATCTATTTTCAATTCGAATTTTGAGCAAATTTTTGAAATTTCGCAAAAATGTAAATAAAAATTAATGCGAATCAGAAGTGTTTCCATCAACTGGCTTGAAGCAATCCACCAGGCCACGCAAAGCGGCATTACGTCAGACGTCAGCGTCATTACGTCAGACGTCAGCGTCATTACGTCAGACGTCAGCGTTACGCATGTCTACAGTAAACAGGAAGTAGCGGTTGAAAACAGGACCCGACCACACATCTCGGCAAAATGGAGAGAATATTTCAGGTATGTGTTGCTATCGGGCAAGTTGTATTTATTCTGTCATGCCAACTAGTTTTAGCGATGTTACATGTTGTCCGGAGACAAAGTCACGTGACGTAAATGTTCGCTACGTCAGAACTGAGTCGGCAAATCTGTTTCCATCTCTCGTTTTGCGCATCGGCTCTGATTCGAAGAACCCAAAAACCACCTCAAGCGAGCGTATCAACTTTTTTGAGAATTTGAGGAAGTAAATTTGAGTCGTACCGTTTCCATTCACCTTTTCTGATGCGATACTTCAAAATGCGCATCTAGAAACCTTGATGGAAACACTGCTATTGTGTGAGCAGATGAGTACGAATGAACACAGCAACATGAAACAGATCAGCAGCAACATGAAACAGATCAGCAGCAACATGAAACAGATCAGCAGCAACATGAAACAGATCAGCAGCAACATGAAACAGATCAGCAGCAACATGAAACAGATCAGCAGCAACATGAAACAGATCAGCAGCAACATGAAACAGATCAGCAGCAACATGAAACAGATCAGCAGCAACATGAAACAGATCAGCAGCAGCGTCATGGGCTTTTCCACAGTGATTATCCTGGTTAGAGATTCATGAGGAACAGCTTCATGGTAGAAGCTGTTCATGCTCCTCCACCTCCTTCCTCAGTGGAGGCAAAAAGTGAGTGTGCTGGGTGAGTGTGGTCCTTCATGATGCAGGTGGCTCTCTTCCTGCATCTGAAGGTGATGTCTGTGATGGTGAGGAGACTGACTGATTCAGAAGGGAAATGAAAACCTCAAAATGTATTTTCAAGTCCAGCACAGTCAATGTGGGTTCAAAGGTTGCAGGAGTATGATTTATATTATTGACAAACACTTTATAATTAAATTTTAAATCCAATAGTGAGCTCTGATTTACGACTGAGCCTTTATGTTTTAATTAAAGAGAGATATTGCTCCATCAGTGATGGTGCTGCAGAGGAAACAGTGAGGAAGACGATGTTTGGTGTAAAACGCGCTCGTGATGAAAGATGAAAGCAGACCGCCGAAAAGTTTCAAAGCGGCCGCGCTCTTTAATGTGTCTTTAATGTGTCGGGCCTGGCAGCAGCACAGCAGGCGGAACAAAGGCTCCCAGGCCGGCTGGGCCGAGGAGACACCTCCTGCAGCTGCTTCACCCATGGCTTCTTCACCTGCTCCACATAACGGCTCGGCGGCTCCACGTTACGTAAGCCCTGACGTCTCACTCAACAAGTTAAAGTGTGGGGGAACAACAAACAGCGACACAAACCTTACAGAGGACGAGGGGAAGAACTGGTTCGAGGTTAAATCCCACAAAAGCTGCCCGAAAACACATACTGTATATATATTTAAACATGGAGCGGCGGACGTAAAGGTTTCGAGGACGAGCATAACTCACCTTCACAAAGAACCAGACAAACAGTCGACGACACGGCTCAGAGCAACTCCTCCGTCTTTAAATCATGAATACAGCTGTGGAGACGCGACAAAAGCAGAAAGAAATCCCCGGAGAAGTGGCAGAAGAAGAAGAAGAAGTGCAGTATGATCCCAAACAGTTCTCCAGCAGAGGATTAATGGAGTCCAGCCCATAGAGTTTCCGAGGGCGGTGACGTCACTGCTCCACTTTTCCTTTTCTTCCTGGAGACTTTCGTGCAGCTCCATCACCTCCAGCTCGCTGCAGCAGCTTCTTCCACATGTTCCTCCCACACGGACACACCTTGCTGACAGCAGCAGGACATTTAAATAGTGAAGCATGATGTTCAAGCGCGACCAGATGCTTTAATATCGCGAGAGCAGCCGTTCAGCAGCAGAACCCAGGAGATCATCATGGGTGATGCACAATGTGGGATTCTTCCTGAAAGCTTACACACTGATGAAAATATGGATTAATTAAAATCAGCAAGGTGAGAAAATCACAGAAAAAAGTTAAATCAGCTCAACTGGACAGACCTGATTTAACTTTTTGTGATTTCTGTGGATCATTGAGCTACATCAGAAGGTAATATAAAATGTAAATTAAACCAAAGGGTTGAGCTCTTTCACATATTATATATGTAAATGGACTGTCCTTATATAGCACCTTTCTGTCTTATGAAAACACTCAAAGCTCTTTACAACACTTGTGTCCTCAGAGTTACCCATTCATACAGCACTTTACTAGATCTCTACAAAGACTACCGTATTTTCCGGACTATAGGTCACACCTTTTTGCCTAATTTGCATGCCCTGCGACCTATAGAGAGGTGAGACCTTTTATGGATTTTCCCCCATGTTTTTAGACCAATTTTTGGCTCAGATATGACCGTTTTTCATTTTGGCCAAAAAATGGTGCAGTACCACTTTTGGCCGCTAGGGGCGCAGGCACCAGAGCCGTAGTGGCTGGCTTCAGAAAGGCTGGCATCCTCCCACCGTCAGCTGGAGCTGCTGAGGACTCAGACAGCGGTGAGGAGGAGGAGATGGAGGCACAGGGACCTTTGACGATGGGAAACCTTCCTCGTTCTCTGGTGGAACTTTTTGCAAGCGACAGAGAGGACGAGGAATTTGAAGGGTTTGAATAAACAATTTGTTTGAATAAAAACCGTAAAATAAATATCTGTTTCTGTCATCTTTATTGGCGGGTGAGCTGAGCGTGTAGTAATTTTAAAGCCACTTTATTTATGTCGTAACCGTCAAAGTGCATTTATTAACAAAGGTTAAACTGAGACACACTCTTACAATAGTGTCAGCTTACAAATATATATTTTTTGGCGTTTCTGTTATTAAATTTTAACGAAATGCAGGGTTTCCTCCCGTTGCACGCACACGTATCATCAGACGTAGTGAAACAAATTTTTTAATCCAGCTCATTTCACAATTACGTTCATTTATTAAGGAGAAGTTCAGCTCAGACACATATTTGCTATAATTTTTAGCAAACAAATAATTGTTTTTAAGTGTTAATCTTCTTAAAGCCTTGCTGTGCGCTCCTGTGGCAGACATTTGCAGCAGAGCTAAACACTCGGACCACATTTCCGGGTTGTCTCAGCGGTGATGCGTCACGTCAGCGGTGGGTGACGCGTTACGTTGGCGGTGACGTAGGTGCGACTTATATAAAGGTGCAACCTGTTTATGGATTTTTCCAATTTATTGACAATAATTGGACAAAGCGACTTATATAAAGGTGCGACCTATAGTCCAGAAAATACTGTACTCATTTCTGAAGTTTATTTACTAGGTCTATGTTAGTTTTATGTACATTATCTCAAACCTCCACACATGTATGGCACTATAAGTGGAAAAACTAAGTACTGTATAAGCAAACAACTTGTACTTATTTCTCTAGTTTTATAAACAATGCTAACCAATCATTCACCTTGATGTCCTTAGTATTCTATAAATACCTCATATATTGTGTAAAAAGTTGCTGTTTTACCAACAAGCTGGTGCTTTTATGTTTAACCAATAACCCCACTTTTAGTATATCTTAAGCTGGAGCAAACAGAATAAGTGACTGGTAATAAGTAAAATTGTAAATACCGGTAATAAAGGCATTAAAGTTTTGTCTGTTGTCTTCAGATCCCATTAAAACAGCTCCTCATATATAGAATCTTTGTTTTTCTTAGAAAAACCTGTTGTCTTGGTAAAAACATCCAAAGATGCTTGTTTCTCTTATTTTTTTGATGATTTTTTTTTTTCACATGTAGAGAGAAACCCGTCTGTTAAATGTGGAGATTTGAGGGTCAGAATTGAATTGTTTTCTAATTCGAGGAACAGAAGTCAGTTTGTTTTTAAAGTTAAAGTGAGAATATTATAAATGTTTTATTGATTTGTCTACCGGTATAAGTGGCTCAGGGAGTGGTCACAGGATGTTGGTCAACTCAAAATGTTTCCCCAGAAAACAGTCTCTGAACTACTTCCTGTTTATGTGTGATTCATACTTTCTGTTGTGTTTATTGCAGATTAAGAGGAAAGATCTTTTTAAGGGAGTCTGACATCATTCAAAGTCAAGCTGCCTTCCTTCAGTACAGTGAGGTTCTTTTAGAGAACTGCCTTTTTTATTCTGTCTGTGACTCTTTATAGGATAAAGCCACTTCAGTTTTGTATTTTTGTCAAATATTGTTTAACCACTCATTTGAGTTTTCATTTTTGTACTTGTAAAATCTGTTGAATATGACATAATGCATGCATTTACATGTAGTCTCTGCTCATTTATTATAAAAATGCCAACCTCATAATAACCTCCCAGTCAGAATATAAAGTACGGTAATCTTTACTGTGTGTGCTTTGTACTGCCCGTGCTCATGAACGCAGTTTGCGCTTTATACGTCAGATTAAACATGATGAGCCCTTTAAACATGGAATGTGTGTTTTCCAGCAGCATTAATGCCTTAATATGGTACAGTGACTAACAAACACATCTAATTTGTGCTACTAACTTTTAAAATTGCATATGAATAAAAAGTAACCCCTAAAACTCTCCTTCCTCAGTTCTGACTTTTTACACTTTGTTATGGAAAATATATTTGAATGTTCATCAAAATGCAAAACAAAAGTATACTGTAATGTCAGGATTTTAGTCAGAGGTTATGAAGTTATGGACATATTATTGATCTTTCCCGTAAACAAGCAAGTTGTCTCTCAAAGCACTCTTATCCTGAAGAGATGCCCGTGGACTGTATCTGTGAAGGCCAGGAGTGCAATGTGAGACTACAGCTGGCTTTGAGGGCACCCACTGAAACCTTATCAGGCTAATAAGGATATAAAAAGCGAGCGGACAATACAGCATTTGCAGATCGAGACCTGGCTTCATGTGCATACTTTTAATGCATATTGATGTGAACTGTTCCGATATCTGCCCTTGCAAGTAAAACTGCTGGATATAAATCTTCACCTTCCATATGTGAGCATGGTTCATTTGAGTAAATGTCATTTAGAGTGTTCTCCTCATAACATATAATTTGTTTGTTAATTTAATAATTTGTAGAATAAAAGTTTTCTGATTATTATCAGAGTATTCCTTCCTCCCTAAGTTGAGTTAAGGACCCCACCGTCGGAAGTCTGCGGAGGAGCTACAGAAATCAAATGCATTTTAAAAATTTCCACCAATGTAGCATATTTAGTTTTAAGAGATTAAAAACAGCAATCATGAATGCATAAAAATTATAAAATATTTGACAGGCTTCTTTGTCAAACTGCTTATTAGCAGTACTGTATATGTACATGTACTATAGTCAGGGTCCAGAGTCTGCAACGTTTATTTTGTGGGTTTAGTTTAAATTTTGGTAAATTGAGGTATAAATTAACTGCAGGCCATCACTGTTGTATAGGAAATTAGATGCAAACAGGTTTTCTATAGGGTAGATCAGGACTATTCAACTGGTGGCCCATGGGCCAAATCATGTCCATGGGTGAGCTCATTTCGGTCCACTAATGGGTTAATTTTTAAATGAGACTAGATTTTAAACCGTACAACAAACTCATTTAATGATAGTAACTGCTGGCCCCTGAGCTCTTGGCTTTCAGTAACTGTGGCCCCCTGAGTAATTTAGTAGAATAGAATGTAGATTTTACCAACAAACGGCATTTGGCACCTATTCCCACTGGCATGCAATTTGTTTTAATTTATTTAACTATGATTATATTAAAACTATGATTAGGTTTTGCTGTACATATGTAGTGGAACACCTTAACTGACCCAGACATTATCCAACTACAGAAGTTGGATCCTGCTATCAACTCCATGATAATGTACCTGACTGACCCAGACTAAAATACTCAGTCCAAAGACGAACTGGATTACGATCCAGACCTTAAAGTCATCTATCAGCTGTGCAAACAGTTAAGACTAATCAAAGGCATCCTAACTTTTGCTCATAGACCAACCAGTGTTCGTGGTTCCCCATGACCACAGGGGGGTGATGTTAGGTCATGCCCATGATCTCCCGTCCGCAGGACACAAGGGAGATAACGCCACGCTGAAAGCATTGAAACAAATTGCCTATTGGCCTGGAATGAAAAAGGATGTCAAAGAATACATCAAAGGGTGCCTGGTCTGCGGCCAGTTTCAGCCTACCAGACCACTTCACAGAGCACAACTGCAAAGCAGAGGCATTGCATTTCCATGGTCTGACCTCCAGATCGACTGGGTTGGACCAATCCTAAGAGCTCTAGAGGAAACAAGTATTTTCTCACGGTAACCTGCACGTTTACCAAATGGGTAGAATGTTTACCAGCTCCTAATGACACAGCACAAACCACTGCTATGTTGTTAATGAATCATGTATTCTCAAGGTTTGGACTCCCCCTCAGGGTGAACTCAGACGAAGGTACACACTTCACAGGTGAAGTGATGAAAGAACTGTGGAAGATGCCAGGCGTCAAAAGTCAACTTCCATATTGGATACCACCCACAGGCTTCAGGCTAAGTAGAGAGAGCAATTAGAACTGTGGTGAGTATTTTGAAAAAATACGTAGCCGCAAACCACAAGGACTGGGACGTGAAACTCCCTCTGGTCCTCATGGCCATAAGGGCCACTCCACACACATCTACTGGCATCTCTCCTTTCGAGATGATGACCGGTCGACAAATGACTCTCCCTATACACCTGTTGTACCAACCAGGCGACGCCGCCATGGCGACAGCCTACACCACACAATACATGAAAGACCTGGAAAACAATACATGAAAGACCTGGAAAAACACCTTAAAAATACATATTCTTTTGCCCAGAAAAACCTGGAAAAATCCACTGAAGGATGCAAGGCGTACTATGACCAAAAGGCCTCTCACGAGGAACTCCAAGTGGGAGACAGGGTGTGGTACTATACGTTCACCCCCACAACCGGGAAAGGAGAATACGGGACCGGAACTCTTGCCCGCAAACTAATGCCCAGGTAGACTGGACCTCATCTGATAACAGACAAAGTGTCCTCAATTATCTACCAAACCAAAATCAGCAAAGGCCGTAAAGAGCCAATTGTTAAATGGGTACATCGGAACCAGATCAAACCTTACAAGGCGTTCAATAACTCCACAAAAGACAAGGATCTCACAAACTCAGACTTCATGGGAAAATAGGGTCGTCCAAGCAGAAGATACTGTAGTAAATATCCGGTAACTAATTCGGTTTAAACTAAATTAGTTGTTTTTAAAAAAAACAGCTCCAACTAGAACTTCGAAACGCTAAGTCTAAAACCCACAACGAGAAATAACCACAACAACAGTTTAAATCCACAGGATGACATCGGTCAGAAAGATAAGACCGGTCTTCTTTGTGTGTTACATGTTGGAATCTGACAGAGTGAGTTGGAGCAGTGAAACTTCGTTTTCTAGTTGCTTAATCACTACTTTTGTCATTGTTGGAATATTGTACTGGTTCTGAACACTCCCAGCCAAAAGAGGTTTTGTATTACCACAAGTTAATGACTAAAATGGAATTCATGCCAACAGGCTGTTCATTTGTTAAACCTCAATCTTTGAAGAGTCAATGTAGATTAATGCTACTTTAGGTACTATAATCTACACTGATCTCACAACCTTTTAAATAAAACACTCAAACAATTCTATTTGGGGGGTTATCTAATTTTTTTAACGTGTCTCGCCATAGACTCCAAAATTTAAAAGGGAAAACCAAAAAGCGAAGTCATTCGTCTAAAGGACAACAGACAAGCAAACCAAACTATATTTTCTTTTTCTATGATAGATCTAATTTTAACTAAGTTATCAATGGAGGAATAGTTTGGAAGAAGAGGCCTTCGTTATAGAATCCCTCTTGAACCTTAGATCCCTGTATCTAACTTTTACAGCATGACCCACCCCGTAATTGGTATCTGTAGCTGATCTAAACCATGATAGTTTACACACCAGGTGCATATAGGTAAGGACTAATGTAAAATCCCAATCATAAGCCCACCTAAAACCACATAAATGCATAACACATAGAACCAGAATGGCACCGACTGGAATCCACCCAGCCAACAACCTTTGATGTGGGGACCTGCAACTCCAACGTTGGTCTCCAACCTTCATCCAGTGGTTGCCTCTTCTACATCAATCAAGGGTCCCCTCTACATGCTGATGCAATCAACAACTCCAATCAGTGTGGAATTACCGTTGTGGATTATAAGCTTTGTTCCAATGGATTACAGACTCAGTTTTCCAAGGGATTAAAAGTTTTGCTGCAATGGAATTACTTACAAACAATATGGCATGGGCGTAGCCAGGATTTTATGAGGGGCGGTTTGTTTAAAGGAAAAGTTGACCTGGAAAAAGTAACACGCCTCGGTGGTTCACTGGGAGCCCGTCGGGTTGCCGCTCCAAACCTTTTCTCGACTCTGGTTCGAACCTCACTTGGTTAAACTTATTTTACGTTTGTCTTTTATTGGATTAAAAAAAGGGAGTTTGGCTTAACCACAGGCATATTAACTCCTTTTTTTATCCAATAAAAGACAAACGTAAAATAAGTTCAACCAAGTGAGGTTCAAACCGGAGTCGAGAAAAGGTTTGGAGCGGCAACCCGACACGTTTCCAGTGAACCAACGAGGTGTGTTGCTTTTTCCAGGTCAACTTTTCCTTTAAACGAACTGCCCCTCATAAAATCCCTAGGCAGGACTTCATAGGCAAAGTAGGTGGTTCGTTCGAACCCCTTGAACCCCCCCTGGCTACGCGCATGTATGGGAATTATTATTTTTTTTCACTTGCTGGATTACATCAAGATCAGAGACATTTGGAGGTATCCTTTCGTGTTGGAACTCATCCCCGTGGACAGGCGATGACTTCCAAAAAGGGGAACTGTAGTGGAACACCTTAGTCTCTGAAAACTCTTTGGTACACATTTGCCCCTTTTCCACCGGTCGGCCCGGGTCGGATATTACGCAATATGTGCGTCGCAGACACCCACTTTATGCCTTCTCCACCGGATATTCCGAGCTGCGCCGCGCCAGATTTTTGGTGTGGTTTCAGAGGCGTGACAACCCGGACTCACCCGCGTCGGAAGGAGAATTCTGTGTGGACTCGAGCTGTTTTCACGGAAGCGAGGGAAGCGAACACGGAAGGACTTTACATGAATAACACGGTAAAAACAATTATTTGTTTTTAAAATTATAGCAAAGATGGGTCTTCAGCTGAACGTGTCCTTAATAAAATCACGTACTGCTCAAAACTGCAGGATTTTAAAAAGTACGATCGCCACGAGCAACGCGCGCGGGCGGCTTAAAATGTAGCTCAATGAACAGATATAAAAATATATTTCATAGCTGACTTTATAGTACGAGGGCTCCTGAGCTCAACCACTCTTTAATAATGTCACGTAGTGGTCAAATCTGCTGCATTTAAAGTAGGTTCGCTTTGACTTCTTCCAAACATGTGCGTGCACTACGAAAATAAATTATAAAAATTTGAATATTAATTCAAATAACTCCAACAGGTTATAGTCAGTACATGAACATCTTGTGATTACACTGTGTTAGTTTGGATAATATCAGTGGTGTGGTTTTTTAGGTATTTCATGATATGTGTTACAAAGTACTAGGGAGAAAAAAATAGAAGCTAGCTTGACACATTTATGTCTATAAAACATTGAATATTAATTCAAATAACTCCAACAGGTTATAGTCAGTACATGAACATCTTGTGATTACACTGTGTTAGTTTGGATAATATCAGTGGTGTGGTTTTTTAGGTATTTCATGATATGTGTTACAAAGTACTAGGGAGAAAAAAATAGAAGCTAGCTTGACACATTTATGTCTATAAAACATTGAATATTAATTCAAATAACTCCAACAGGTTATAGTCAGTACATGAACATCTTGTGATTACACTGTGTTAGTTTGGATAATATCAGTGGTGTGTTTTTTTAGGTATTTCATGATATGTGTTACAAAGTACTAGGGGAAAAAATAGAAGCTAGCTTGACACATTTATGTCTATAAAACATTGAATATTAATTCAAATAACTCCAACAGGTTACAGTCAGTACATGAACATCTTGTGATTACACTGTGTTAGTTTGGATAATATCAGTGGTGTGGTTTTTTAGGTATTTCATGATATGTGTTACAAAGTACAGGTAGTCCCCGATTTACGAGCGCTCTGATCTACGAGGTTCCAGACTTACGAGCTGGCGAATTATTGGAAAAAACGCAAAAAATACTGAGTTTTCCTGTGTTTTTTCACCACAGTTCGTTAGCTAAACATGTGGACACACGTTTCCGATCATTTTTATGCACTCATAAGCAGTTTTTCGATGAAAAACGAGTGTTTGTAGTCGCGCTAGCAAAACCGTTCCAATTTACGAGCGAATTTCCGGACTTACGAGAAGCGTGGCGGCCGTTCCAAATTACGAGATTTCCGGTTTACGAGCGCCTCGTTGTAACGGATCTCGCTCGTAAATCGGGGACTACCTGTACTAGGGAGAAAAAAATAGAAGCTAGCTTGACATATTTATGTCTATAAAACTTTGAATATTATTTCAAATAACTCCAACAGGTTATAGTCAGTACATGAACATCTTGTGATTACACTGTGTTAGTTTGGATAATATCAGTGGTGTGGTTTTTTAGGTATTTCATGATATGTGTTACAAAGTACTAGGGAGAAAAAAATAGAAGCTAGCTTGACACATTTATGTCTATAAAACATTGAATATTAATTCAAATAACTCCAACAGGTTATAGTCAGTACATGAACATCTTGTGATTACACTGTGTTAGTTTGGATAATATCAGTGGTGTGGTTTTTTAGGTATTTCATGATATGTGTTACAAAGTACTAGGGAGAAAAAAATAGAAGCTAGCTTGACACATTTATGTCTATAAAACATTGAATATTAATTCAAATAACTCCAACAGGTTATAGTCAGTACATGAACATCCTGTGATTACATTCTGTTACTAAAAAAAAAAAAGTTTCTGGACTAAATTAACCACATTTTTCTTTTACAGTCAGCAGAAGAAAATCACCAGAATTGAACAACCTGTGTCGTCTTCTGGAGGAAGCCGTGAGACACCAGATGGAAATTCGTTACTGTACATTTGTCACTTCAAACTTTTCCTATTAAACGTTATATTTTCTTAAGTGGTGTCCTGGGGCCTCATGTATCAACCGTGCGTGCGCACAGAAACCGTGCGTACGTCACTATCCACGCAAAACCCTGTATGTATCAAAACTGAACTGAACGTGAATATGTGCGCATCCAAGTACATTTCCACGCCAGCTCCAGAGCACGCGTACGCACGTTTCTGTGGTTCTTGTTCCTTTGGCGACACTTACAGGTGATTCAGAGAAACTGAAGCCCCACAGTCTGTGGTTGACTTTAAGAGCGGCTTGAAGACCTTTCTTTTCAACCGAGCATACTCTACTCCTCATGATTCTACTTTTGATCATAGCTGATACTGTTGTTGATTTTAATTGTTTTATTATTTGTTTTATTGACATTTAATTCTGTTGCACCTTGTAGCACTTTGAGATTTCCATTAATGAAAAGTGCGTTATAAATTGAATTCATTATTATTATTATTATTATTATTATTATTATTATTAACTGTTCATGATGTGAAAATGATTAATATTCCCACCAAACACACGATTAACAAGTATTACATCCACATGACGCAGTTAAATAAAGGACGCGCAAAGTTGTGCAAAGAATAAATTTAACAGGAACGGATTCATTCAGCCTTACTGGAGGATATAATAAATAGTGTAACACGCAGAGCATTTATTTATAAACAGATATAATTTTCTGATCTAGGATATGGCTTATCAGCCGTTTTCAGAAATAATCATTTTTCAGTTTGGCACTGCTGCGCTCTGGAGCAACACAGGAGCCGTGCATCACGCGTGCACATGCAGAAGCAGCGATCAAACTGTTCCACAGGAGCTTTCCTGAGGGAGCTGCAGGCCGATCAGGGCTGTCCAGTCCACACAAAGCCTGATCATATCCAATGGAATGTCTCATCTATATGATTCTACAGGCTGAGTGGTCGCGCTTTGGAGCGCGCGCGCACCCCGCGCGCAGCGTTTGGAGACTCCAACATCACGTCATGTCATGAAAACTCTCCACTGAGACGCACAGACCCGTTTCTTCATATCATCTATTAAATAAACAAAGATCTATGTTCTACCAAACATCTAAGTTCCTCTGTGTTTACAGTAATTATGGTAATAAACTCGTGCGCGAAGTTAATATTTTCACTCAGAATGAATGGATGAGCCGGTTGCGCACCAAAGCAGGGTGCGCGCACACACAAATACCGACACACAATCACTCGTTCTTTGCGTGATAAACACATTTTATTACTATTCTTACTTAGGATTTTTTTCCTCACTCATATTATATTAAATTCATTATTTTCCTGAATCTAGAAATCATTTCTGATCGCGCAGGGATCAAACAAACATGTCCTTCACACATGCAGGAAGTAATTTGCATCTGTTTAACATATGTAAATGAAGGCGTGTCAGGGGAGGTGTCTCACGTGCGCTCAGTTCCACGTTAATTGTGATGTACAAAAGGAATGTGCGTGGATTCAGGTGTACGCACGGTTTGATACATCTGGATTTTTTTGTGCGTAGGCAGTTTTCTGGATTTGACCGTGCGGCACTTTTCAGTAAGAAATCCACGCAAGTCTTTGTACATGAGGCCCCTGGAACATTCAATTTCCTAAACTTATTTTACAATGTGAAGTGTGTATAGTGTTTAAATCCATACTGGAAGTTAAGAGAATTTTCCATTTGCATTTGACCTTTAAAGAATCATAAGAAAAAAATTATTAGAATCTGCTCAACTGTTATTACATCATAAATTATTTGGTTCTAGGATGAAGTCAGACAAAAACAGTCAAAAATTCAAAGTGGCCAAAGTCCTTTGGACAGTTTAAAGTTAAAGAATTCAGACCATCCATCTATCCATCCATCATCCATCCATCATCTGTGTCCAGCAGCATGCTTTGCCAGGGAGACACAGATGTAGTGGACATGACCTTGTCCACTTTTAAGACACCTGTGTACTTTTGAACTGTCCAGTGATGACCTTTACTGACCTCTCAGTAAAGCAGGACATTTAACACAATTATTCCATTAGTTATAATCTGAGGACATATAGTCACTAAAAGAGACTATTTCTATATCTTGATTTTATTCTAATGTAATCAAGAATAACTTTTCTCATTTTCATGATATGTGCTTTTATGCTGTGTTATTCTGAAATGTGTTAATTACTGTCTTCACTGCTGTGTTTAAAGGTGAAGCCTTCGGGTCACAGAGACCGGACGGTTTTGTTTAGAAACTCAGAGACAGTCTGATGAGCAGGGCTCCAGCGTTATCTGTCTTTTTTCCTAAACATTTCTCTCTGCTGCTGGCTTGTAACCTTGGGTTTGATAAAGCAAGTGAACTCCTCTCTGTGTTCCTGCTTTTAAGTTCTAACTGTGCGGAAACGCTTCAGTCTTTGAATGGACAGAGAGTTTGAATGGACGGAGACCTGAAAGCTCTCTGCCTTGCAGCTGGTCAAGCTTGGTCAAGAGCCAAAGACTAACTTGTCAGCTAGAACTGATGGACGCCTCCATCCAGTTCCCCGAGCAAAAGCTCCAAAGTTCTTAATGAACTTTCTTTGAGAAACATCTCGTCTTGAAGTCAGCCAGAAGCTGCCACATGTTTCTGACGGCTGACGCGGATCCGAGGAGACGTTGGAAGTAAACGACCAGTTCAGACGTACGAGGGCCGGAAGGACTCTGTGCACCTGGGAGGCTGGCAATATCTTTATCAGACGCATCGTCAAAAGGTAAAGAGCGGTTTACAAACGTACCTGGGATTTAGCCGAAGTCGGATGGAATGTGTCATCTCTGGTTACACTCGAGATAAATAACTTAATCTCTCCAACCTCTTATTCCTCCTACTCTTTCCCCTCTCTATCTAAGCTGGAAACTATATTTTTAAGCTAAAAGAGCCCACAGACTAAATATGTTAACATCCAATATTTATGTCTGTTGTGTTGAATTTAAGTGTGCTGACGTTTTAAATTGAAAGAAAGTGAAATCATGTCAATCAAGTGTAATGGTGTTAATTTAGTTGATTTATTCTAAATAAATGATAGTGTCTCTTTGACATATCAAACTAAGTTAACGTCTTTGTCACTTAATGGCTCTGTTTATTTATCCATCATAAAGATCACAGAAATATTGAATAAACTGAAAAAGAAGAGAATCCGTGAATTTACTATTCAATCTGAATAAGTAAATTAATTAAGGTAAAAAGGAGGTCAGTATTAAACTGACCCCCCATTAACCCCTTTACATCTGGTGGCCTCGTATCGGCTTCTAAAAGTTTATTGATAAATCTGTGGTCTCAGTCATGAACTGTAACGTCATGTTTGCATAAAAGGATCCAAGTTTTAAACTCTGAGGATAATGATTTTGGCTGGAAGTGTTCAAAGCAGGCAGATTCTGCATGTTTTTACCATTTGAAGCTGTGAGATTATTATTGTTTCAACTCTGTTAGACGCTGTTGGTAGCATTCAGGTGAAGTTTTGTCAGCCGTAGTCTGTGGAGGTTCTGGTTCGGTCCAGTTCACGCGGACTCCTGTACAAAGCTTTGTTTGACCGCCGAGTCAGAAGCCTGGAAGCTAATTTAACATCTACGAGATTGCTGTTGTGGTATTTTACATTTTAAAGAAGGTCGAAGCAGCATATACTGTTAGAACGTGTCGGTTAGTGGTTCGTGAAACCCGAGTTCTGCTCCTTTAACGTGGACGGAACCGACCTTGAGTGACTCCGTGAGAGTCCGTGTTGTTCAACAGCTGCAGTGCTGGGTTACTGAGCGTGACTAAGTTGGCCTGTCTAGATGTGCGCCGCATGTTTCAGCATTTTGGGAAGTTAAATTGTAGCGTTTGAGTTGTTTTTAAGAGTCTATGAAGTTGTATTCTGTTGTGCTGAGCTAACGTTAGAGCTACGTGTCCAAGTACATGTTTGTTTATGAGCTGTGATTGGATGAAACGAGTACTGTGTGCTGTCAATCACTCTTGTAGCGAACGCTGATTCGCTGTTGTGTGCTGTCAATCACTCGTGGCGAACGCTGATTCGCTGTTGTGAGCTGTCAATCACGTCGCACGCCGTTGCGACCAGCCCACTTTGTCGTCATTTCCGGCGCTACATTGGTCGAAGGTAGAAACTACATTCGCCATTTATGCTTGGAGAATGAACTACATATGCTGTGATTGATTTGTTGACGTCACGTATGTTGTAGCGAGCTCCGCCTCGCTCACGTAAGAAGCTGGTGACGCGCTACGCACGCTGCGTTGGCCCGCCCATTTTTGTCGTCACTTCCAGGTACCGCACTTTGAGTGACAGGTCACACTCGCTGGTTCACACTCGTTCACACACGAACACACACTTAAAAACTCATTTGAAGCCATCTAAACTGTCTAACAAGTTAAATTTGTCTCTGACAAGAACGCGGTTCGAGCAGTTATCTCGTTTACACTGAAATCTAGCTGTAAAAGGTTGTTTTCTTTTCAAGTACTGAATAAAACTCAGTCAGCCTCGTGATAACATTAAGTCTTGGAGCTGCCCCCTGTTGGACGTTATTAGATGAGTCCTCTCAACACATCATAAAGTCAGCATTTTTATGGTGAAATTGACCAGCTTAAAGAATTGTTCTGTACACAAACATAAACTCCTGTTTATTTTAAATAAAAAATTTTAGAATAACAGAGGTACAGACAATCAATTGATGCTCGTTTTAAATACTGAAAAGATTTAAAATAACACCCAAAATCTTTTATTTGATTTTTCAAATTAAATAAATAAAAATTGATGGAGAACAGAGCATTTCCACTTCAAGCTCTTCAAATCTCTGAATTTTAAGCAGATTCGGTGTACACATCTGTACATTTTTAGTTAAAATTGCATTTTTAACGTTTTACTGTGTACATTTAAAACCGTGAGGTTAATTTGATAACAAATTTCTTTTTAGAATAACACCTGCATGTACCAGCTTGTTGATTTTTACAGACTCAACACAAATATGGATAAACAATCAGATGAAGTTGTTCCATCCTCATCCTTGGAGGATGCTGATGGTGAGCAAACTCCAGCGCCGGTTGAGGAGAAAATCCCAGCGCAGGAGGATTCAGAGTCTGAGTCAGAGGACACAGATTGTGTTGATAATGCCTTAAAACTGCTAATGAAAACACTCGTGAAGTATGGTGAGGAGGTAGCAGCAATGGACACCCCGACTCTGGACACAGAGTTAGAAAGTCTAGCAACAGGCATAATCAAAAAAGATGGAAAAAAGCTCAGCGCCGACCGTACTGTCAAATTGGCCTTTCTGTTGAAGACCAGACTGGACCATGAACTGTATAAGAGTGGGGACCTTGAGGATGAACTGGCTGATGAAAAAAATAAACTGGCTGATGAGAAAACTAAACACGAAGGTACCACTTCAGAGTTTGTGTCATACAAGAAAACGACAAATACAGAGATTGAACGTTTAAACAATGAAATACTGTTGCAAACACATTCATATGAAGAAAACATTCGGTCCAGAGGACAAAAATATGACGAGTCTATCAGAGAGAATGAAATATTACAGCAACAGGTACAATCGATGTCTAAAGATCTACAAGAGAACAAGGAAAAAAGAGAAGAAGCCCACACCCGGTGCACAATGTTGAAAATAGAGTATGATAAATTAAAAGAACAACTAAAAGAGAGCACTCAATTCGAGGAAAATAGAAAACTCAGTGAACAGTGCACAGCGCTACAAACTGCAGTTGATTGTTTACGCAGAGAATTGACTGAAAGTAAGGTGGAACTGACCTTAACTAAAGAAAACCTCTTTAAAGAAAGGGAGAGGTGGGTGGATGTTGTGGCAAAGCATTCTCAAGGCATCACACCACCACCCCCACCACCTCCACGCGGTGATGCAGAACAGCTCACCGTACCTGTTAAGACCCGCCAGTCGGAGCAGGGACTTGCGTCCTCAACATCAACACCTGCACATGGATCACAGGTAAATGGGAATAGCAATGATGCTAAACTTTCTATTCCAATACCTGAACTCCAGAAGCTTTCTAGATACATTCAACGCTTTGAGCCAGGGCCGTTGGGTTCAATCTATACAAAGAACTACCTAGACTCTCTTGATTTCCAGCTGGGTAATTTTCCAAATGCTACTGCTGAGGATAAAATTGCGCTGATCAGGCTCACCGCAGACTGGCCTGTATATAACTTCATTGTTCGCCAACCGGACGCCATAAAAACAGATTACAAACTGTTGCGTGATACTCTTATACGAGAGTTCACTCCAAACATGGGGCCTGGTGGCTACCCTGATGCCGAGAAGGTCGTGCAAGGTAAGAAGGAGCATCCACAGGCATATTACCAGAGAATGTTCCAGGCTTTCTTTGGTAATCGCAATGAACCGGGCATGGAGGACGACGTAGGTTTTAAATACCTTTTCGGTAAAAACCTCCACCCTGATATAAAAGAGTCAGTTCAAGTGATGGCTAATTTCAGAGACAAGACCATCAAGGAAATGAAACAATGCGCCGTAAATGTTTTCGAGGCCCGCATGGAATGCAGAACACCCGTAGAGGTGTTCACGAGTGCGAGAGCCGACTCCCAATCGCTGGAACTGGAA
>JBBPBX010059060.1:0-21900 GCA_038048925.1 Garcialebias charrua | reverse complement strand
CCTGTCAGTTTCACATGAAGTGCCACTACCTTTCAGGTTTAGATGACACAACAACAATTTGTCCTCTTTCAAAGTGACATTTGTGAAAAACAAGTGTCCCACCGAAACTGATGGACTTTTCAACTCAACATTAGCTGTTTTGTTAAACATTTTCTTCTCTGATGGCTGTCTGATAACCGAATTGTTTTCTTGGATGCTAAAAACATCCAAAACAATTTCTCCTTTGTATTGTCACAAATTCCCAATCTGAGGCTTCACCTGAGGCCATGACCAACTGAAATGTGATCTTAAGGAGGTTATCTGTTTGAGAACAGGTTGGTAAAAATGTTTCTGAACTTTTTTGTTCTTTGCATTTTTTTTCTTCATAGATAGTGACACATGACTTGAAGGTAGATGTCTTTCTAAAAATTGCATCTTTATAAATCTGTTTTTCAACTATGTTAAATGGTAGACAATAATTATGCCTTGTTTGTGTGGTGGTGGTGGTGTTTGTTTCAGTTAAATTACCTAATGAACCACTGAATGATGTCAACGATTGATTTTAAAGTACATGCATGTACTTCAACAACTGATTAAGGTTAATTTGACCAAATTCAATACAGTTATAAAAAACTACTAATGTCAGCCAGCCCAAACTGGCTATAGGTCAGACATTTTTAAGATATTAAGCTACTTATTGATGTGAACATTGTTGGAAGTCATAAAATCTGTCCAGTGGTTCATAAGATATCTCAAAAATAGAAAAACACCAACAGTTAATGCCAAAGATTTCAGACAAAATATCTCAATGTGAATCACTTGGAGGATGTCTGTCAACTACAACCACACCAGATATTAACTCAGTATATTTTAAACTTATGGTGTTACATGGAGTTTGCCATATTGGCCAATTATGCTGTTCTAACAGGTGTGGACCTTGTTGTATGACACTAGTACTGGGTGAAATATATGGAACAAACAAAACAAAACAAAAAAAATCCTGAGACGGGGAAAATTGCAAAACGTAACAACATTCATCATTGAACAAAGAAAATACACAGTTACATCCAGATAAGAGGAGTGTCAGGAGTATAGGACTCATGGTAGAAACTATAAATGTAGAGACAATGATATGCACAAAAAAAGTGCAGGCTGGCACGATGCAGAGAAGGACAAAACCAAGTGGAGGGGCAGAAATTATCACTGTGGCAGGGTTACAAATGATTTACCAATGTGTGGTTAATAGGAATGAAGTAGGGGTGGTCCTGAAAGAAAACTTTGCAAAGAATATAGTTGAGGTGAAAACAGTCTCAGTAAAGTTTATGTATATGATGCGAGAAGTAGAAGGTCAGACGCAGAATGTCAGTGGTTTTGCTCCACAGGTTGAATGTGATGTACCGAGGAAAGAGAAAATCTGAAATGATCTAGACAAAGTAATAAAAAGTATTCTCTGAGAAAGTGGTGATGGAAGCAGACTTGAATGGGCACATTGGTAAAGGAAACAGTGGAGATCAGGACATGATGGGCAGGTCTGGTATCAAGGAAAGCAGCCAGAAAAGACAAATGGTAATGGATTTGGCCAAGAGAGTGTTATTGGTTACACGGAACTTCACCAGATTATCTGAAGGATATTCTCATTCCATACTCATCCACCCGTTCGCTGCGGTCACAGAACAGCAATCTCCTTCACATTCCGAGAACCAAATTAAGGACCATGGGAGACCGGGCTTTCAGTGTGGCTGCCCCCCGCCTGTGGAACTCTCTTCCTGAATGTCTAAGAGCCCCACAGTCTGTGGTTGACTTTAAGAGCGACTTGAAGACCTTTCTTTTCGACCAAGCATACTCTACCTCCTCATGATTCTACTTTTGATCTTAGCTGATATTGTTATTGATTTTAATTGTTTTATTATTTGTTTTATTGTCATTTAATTCTGTTGCTCCTTGTAGCACTTTGAGATTTTCATTAATGAAAAGTGCGTTATAAATTGAATTCATTATTATATTATTATTAATCAACACCTATTTTCAGGAGTACCATTTCAGGAGTAACTTGTGACAAAACGGTAGCAGCAAAGATCAAACAATAAGGTTTACAAGACAGTTATGAGACCAGCTATGGTGTATGGTTTACAGATAGAGACATTAACAACTAAAGTGACAGAGCAGACGATGTTGAGGTTCTCCTTGGTATTGACACATATGGATATGATTAGGAATAAGATAAACAGTGGGACAGCACAGGTTGAACAACTGGGAGATAAAATTAGAGAGGCCACACTGAGATGGTTAGAACATGTCTAGAGAATGAACAGTGGGTACATTGGTAGAGGGATGTTAGAAATGCAGCTGCCAGAAACAAGAACAAACGAAGGCCATGGGGGAGATATATGGATGCAGTTAGAGTGAACAAGGAGATGTAGTGAGGACAGAGGATGCAGAGGACAAAGTTACATGAACAACTATAATCAGCTGTGGTGTCCTCTGAAGAGTGAACTGCAAAAAGAAAAATGAGAACTGTCTCAGCTGCTGCATTTATGGAGGTATGTGTGGCGGTAAAAAAAAAAACAATTTAGCAAAACAGAAACATCTACAAAAACTAGTTGCAAAGAAATTGTTTTTTTAAAATGGTCTAAAACCTGAGTGTTTGCACAGAAAAAAATGTTGGTGTTTATGTACGCTTTATTTTGCACATTAAACAGTTGTTGGGTCTAAGTACAGATGTTACAATGTGCCCGACATGAGTCTGCATGCAACCATCTTAAGCACAATGTATTCACTTCAGTTTTCAATTTTTAGATGACATTTTAAGTTTATGGTAACCTTTAACCCGAAGGTTTTATACAAATATTAGTTTCCAGTATCATACTTAATCCAGCATTATGTAACTGGGATCCTGTATACATAATTTTGCTCCATGACATGTACCACATAGGGTGGGATGACAAATAAAGAACATTTAATCCTTGAATTCATGTTGATTTTTCATGCATTCTGTGTCTAACAATCAGACACGGGGAGATTTGGGTATGAACAAAAAATAAATAAAGCTGATCATAAAATTGATCATTTTTGTTAGGCAAACTTAACCTTAATTTGTGAGTTCTACTGTTCAGGACTCAGCTCTCTTGAAAGTGTAGGTGTAAAACTCAGTTTCAATGCTCTGTTTGAACAAACCAGATCATGTCCAGTTTTGACACAAAAAAATTAAACTTTAAATTGGTAACAATGGTCACTTTCTTTTTATTTTGTAAAATGTATTGAATGCATATTCCTGGCACTTTTAATCTAAATTAAAAAGTGCAAAAAAATCATAATATAGTATATATAGCCTACAACAAAATTAAAAAAAAATGCAACACTTATAAAAATAGTTGTCAAACATGATTTGAACCTTAACCTTTTGTTACCAAATGTATTTGAAAAATGTATCCAAAAATGTAATGGACATTTGGGTGTGTCTGTTGCTACTATATATGTTTTGAAAAGGAGCTCTGCAGACACAAGGACCCAGCATTCTCTGGGCTGCTCAGACTGCAGTTTAATTACCAGGACAATTATTCCACACAGGCGTTCAGGAGATCATCTCTGATTCTGATAAATCAACATGAAGACACAGTGTTTAATAATAGTTGTCCTGCTGATGGCAGCTTGTCTGCTTGAGCCCTTTGCTGAAGCCAGACGTGGTGGTGGTGGCGGTGATGGTGGTGGTGGTGGTGGTAAGTTGGATTTTTTTTTCTTTTGTGTTAATCTCTAGTCCATTTTTTTTGTTTATTTTAATAATCTAGAAAGACACCCTCATTAACATTAAGCCACCACTTCTCTAAAACCAGGGAGGTGTCGCGGTTCTTCATCTGGGGACCGTTGCAGATATGACAGGGATTGCTATCGTGGGTATTACTGCTGCCGTGGTCGCTGCTACTACTGTAAGTCGTTCCTATGGAATGTTACAAAATGTAGAAATAAACAACCAGGTTAAGTCAAGATACTGAATGTCCTACAGGTTTAGCTGAATAATGTGAACGTCCTCTGACAAAGCTTCCTTGTGTCATGTCACCATTAATAGGGTTCAGGATGAATCTGATGGGTCCTAGGATGAATTGAAATAGAATTTCTGAAATCACAATTTGGTTTTACAATAAATTCACTTCTAATGTATTTTTGGTGATGGAGATTAGATTTTTACCTACAAGTCATCTCAAAGACAGATGTGTTTCCATCTACTGTTTAGATACATGTTGGAGTGGTATTAGTATAACAATATGGTAGCTATGACTCACGAGATAATTCACTAACAGACAGAGTCAACAGCAACTGTAAATGCCCAAATGTATAAATAATCAAAACAAATATTATACAAAGTACTTTAAGAATGTGTTGGTGATCATACTCAGCTATGGCCACATCAAATGTATCTTCAGTATTTGTAAAACTGGCTGAGTTTGAGTCATTTTCATTTTGGATGAAGTTGCTAAACGGTGGCAGTCATCTTGAATAAGGTTAACTCCAAAACTTTATGAAATGTAGAATTACAGCCAATGATTATTTCATAAATATTTTTAAAAGCTGTAATGGTTCCTGAGAGCCCTTTCCATAAGCAGTGGGAGATAAAAACAGACTCTTCTCAAAACTCACATGTTGTCAGAAAACATTTTTAAAAAATCAGGATTTAATTAAGTAGTCATTAATAAGAATGTTAAATATATTTAGATGAAAAAAATTGTAAAAATTGTTTTCAGAAAATAAAAAACATTCAAAAATCTCAATTTTCTATCTTTTTTCTCAGCATTTCACACAGTTTTTGAACATTCTGAACATAACTTTTTCAACTTTTTCATCACCTAAATATATTTAACTTTCTTATTAATGACTACTTTGTTAAATCCTGATTTTTTTTATAATTAGTCTTAAATATGTGAGTTTTGAGAGGAGTCTGTTTTTATCACCCACTGCCTAAGGGAAGGGGCTGTCAGGAACCACTACATCCATCCATTATCTTTTACCTGCTTCTTCTATTTTGGGTCATGGGGATCGCCAGTGCCCATGTCCAGCAATCACTGTGCGAGGGGTGGGGTACACTCTGGACAGGTCGCAAGTCCATCACAGGAACCACTACAGTTTTTTTTTTTATATTTCTAAAATATTCATTGGATTTACTTCTACAGTTGAGTTTTGGAGTTAACCTCATTCAAACTGACTGCCACAACTAAGCAACTTCATCAAAAACAAAAATGACACAAAGGCAGTCAGTTTTAAAGACACTGAAAATAATTTTTGTGTGGTAATATCTGAGTGATCTTCCACACCATGCAGATTTTGTAAAATATACTGCACTATTAGGTGTAGTCATCAGTGCATGACACCCATACCAGATGAGATTTGAATAAGATGGTAAACGTCCTCATTTACTCTTCGCCTATAGATTCTAAAAGCATGGATTGTTTTTGTTATCTGTTTCAGATGGCCGAGGTGGGTCCTGATTTTGAGGTAGAAGATGGTTTTCCCTCACTGTCATGAATGCTGATGGTGATTGCAGATGCGGCAAGAAGTGTTGGCTGAATAGATGTGACCACACCTACCAGCAACTCTTTTTTGTTTGTTTCTTAAATTACAGACATGTTGAATAAAATATCAGTACAGTACTTTGCTTATGTGTGTGTTTTTGCTTCAGTACCTTTTCTTTCCTATGCTTATTTGTTCATTTATCTTTTAAAGGTATTTTACTATTTTGGAATTTTATTGACAAAATAGTCTGAACATCAAAGTCAAAAAATAATTTGTAGTTAACTACAACAGTTTAATATAGGTTTTGGCTACTTTTTTTGGCATCTTTTGTTTGTTCCCTTCTGCAGCGATTGCCACAGTGTGTAAACAGGAATATGGAAATTGTTTTAAGCCAAAAGCCCTTCATGAATCAACATGGGCTCAAACATGCAGCCCCAGTGTGGCATTGAACCAATGAACATTACAGTTTCTGGCTATGATTTTAGCTAATGTGCAGTAAATGTAGATGTAATTTATGGTGTTATTTTGGTAACGAGTGGAATCAAATTAACACTCTGGACCAAAATGAACGCTATAGAAAACTTTTTACCCATAACCTGGCCATCAGGAACAGGACACTGCCTGCAAATACAACTTGTTACTCGTCCACACCATATATTGTACACTGAAAAATTACCATGAGCATCCCCTAGCAGTGTGGATGAACAACAAACATATCTAACAAAGTTGTGTCATGTCCTCTAAACTGATTTGTCTTTCTTCTTTGAAGGTAGGGGTTGAATGTTGAAAGCCGTCAGTGGGTATGCACCACGGGTTGAACATGATGTAGAGGAGAAAGAGAAAATTTGAAAGCATCTAGATGAAGTAATTGAGAATATTACCAGGGCGGAGAGAATGGTGATCAGAACAGACCTGCATGGACATGTTGGTGAAAGAAAATGAAGACATGGATGCAATGGACAGATTTCGAAACAAGGAAAGGAAGCAGGAATAAGAAATGGTGGTTTATTTTACCAAGAGGATATGTCTATATTCAACACCTATTTTCTAAAGAGGGGTGGTAATGGGGTGATCATTAAGAGTGGAGGCAGGAGTAGACCAGTTGACTATTCTGTGTAGAAGAGGCCTCCTGAGTGAGATTGGGGACTGTTCAGGGGCGGATCTACTGGGGTGGCATGGGGTGGCAGTTGCCACCCCAACAGAGAGCCTTGCCACCCTGTTTGCCACCCCAGCTGGACATTACGAATGTGAAACTCTTTTTTCCGACAGCATTGAATGCAGCTCAATGTACCGGTAGTGATGTGGTCCACACTCCTTACCAGTTGTTGGCAGTAATGCACACCTATAGTTTTTTGCCATTTCCAAACTCCATTAAACTCATCAAGAAGAAGAACAAGCATTGTTTACAACGGAGTTCTGACTGAGTGGTGGCAGGAAGTGAGAAATGAAACGAAGACTGAACACAGCAGTACAAGAGGAAACAGGTAAAAAAGTATTAAATATGTCCCTTTTTGAAACGTAATTGCAGTAGAAGGCAGTGCAAGGAGGAGAGCGGTTGTCTCCAGTAAAGACGCCAAGTCAAAGTCGAGTACCGTCTGGCTTTACTATTTTCAACGAGGCGGCTAGCTTAACCACAGTATTCAGAACCAGTCAAAGCTGCAGTATTGCTCAGAGTAGGTCTGGCAAAAATAGGCGAACATTTTACGTCAATAGACATATGCCAACTTTTTGTTCTAACTCCAAATTGTTTTTGAAAAATTCATGCGGTGTTGCACTCTAAATCAGCCCTGTTTCTTTGTTGTTGTTGTTGAAGAGAGGCCAGATGACACACACAGCCAGGGTCCAGCACCAAGCCAAGATGAAGGTCTCCCTCCAAAAAGAAAGTCAGCACTGGTTCATCTTTTAGGAAAGACATTTCACCAGGTCAGTGTGCCCACTAAATCCATCAGAACCACAGCTGAAGATGAGCTGAAGAAGTACCTGGAAGTCCCTCCACTGACTCTCTCAGCAGACCCTCTCCAGTGGTGAAGATTTCATGAGGGAGAGTTTCCTCTACTGTCTAAAATAGCTAAACACTACCTGTGCATCCCTGGCACAGTGATCTCGACATCAGGAGATATTGTGACTGCACAGCTCAGCACTCTTAGTCCTGACCATGTTGATCAGCTTATTTTTCTGCAAAATAATCTAGTCATTACTGATTAAAAAGAGTTCTACATCATACCATTTAAATGGTTTACAAATTACAGTTCTGAAGTGTTTTTATACAGACATGCACAAGTTTTGAGATTTTGCTTCACATTTTGTTTTAAAGATTTACCAAATGCAACATGGTTGAGTCTGAAGTCTGTACATTTCACATTTAGTTTGTTTTGCAAATGTAGCAAATGTTAGCAATATGGTTAAAAAAACAACAACTGTGAAATCTGTATTTTATTTTGAGTTAAATGTTTGACCTGTTTGACTCAGTTTACTTTTGTATTCTGTGATGAACCTGAGACCTGTCCAGAGTGTCCCCCGCCTCTTGAACAGTTACTGCTAGAAATGGGCACCTGCGATCTAATAAGAAAAAAAACGGGTAAAGATAAAGATAATCAATGATGGTTGGATGGATTTTGTTTAAAAGATTTACCAAATATGGTTCAAGACAAGAAAGTTCATGCTGAGTAATCCATGTATCAAATCTGATAATTCTCAATCAGGTCATCTGGACAGTTTCTTTTTTTTGTAGAAACGTTTCACCCTCACTCCAGAGGGCTTCATCAGTCAGAGTAGTTCCAGCACACTGTTCCCCCACCAAGCTGTAAACAACTGAAGTGGACCAACCAGTTTGCTGGAGCCAAGATGGTTTCTGGAGGCTGTCCTGTCCTCGTCGACTCCTCCCAGGCAGGCAGCCACAGCCAAAGTGGTTCAAGATAAGAAAGTTCATGCTCAGTAATCCAGGTATCAAATCTGATAATTCTCAATCAGGTCATCTGGACAGTTTCTTTTTTAGTAGAACATGCATGAACTTTCTTGTCTTGAACCACTTTGGCTGTGGCTGCCTGCCTGGGAGGAGTCGACGAGGGACAGGACAGCCTCCAAAAACCATCTTGGCTCCAGCAAACTGGTTGGTCCACTTCAGTTGTTTACAGCTTGGGGGAACAGCGTGCTGGAACTACAGTACTCTTTGACTGATGAAGCCCTCTGGAGTGAAGGTGAAACGTTTCTACTAAAAAAGAAACTGTCCAGATGACCTGATTGAGAATTATCAGATTTACCAAATATATTTAACAAATCTTTTAAACAAAATCCTTCCATACATATTTGAAATATGGATGAATGCAATATGATTAAGACTGTGAAGTTTTTGTTTTTTTAGTTAAATGTTTATGCAATATAGTTTACTTTTGTATTTTGAATTATTTGTGATGGACTTGACACTTGTCCGGGGTGACCCCCGCCTCTCGCACAGTGCTGGATATGGCACCAGTGACCTCCAGAACCCGATAAGGATAAAGCGGGTAAAGATGATGGATAGATGGATTTTGTTTAAAAGATTTACCAAACAAATATTTTAAACAAAATCCATCCATACACATTTGAAACATGGACAAATGCAATATTATTGACTGTGAAGTATTTTTTTTGGTTAAATGTTTATGCAATATAGTTTACTTTTGTATTTTGAATTATTTGTGATGGAATGGAGACATGTCTGGGGTGTCCCCTGCCTCTCGCACAGTGACTGCTGGATATAGGCACCAGTGACCTCCGGGACCCGATTAAAGCTGCTGCATTCTATTCATATACCCATCTGCTCACAATTCAGGCTGCTGTATTTATTTATACTGTATTATTTGACATTATTAATGTTTGCTACAAGCATACATTATTGTTTTAAATAAATGTTTTATTTGTTTACATTACTGTTTAATCTTTTCATGATTTCAATAGATAATTGATTCTGAATCGAAAATCGATCCTGGGATGAAAATCGTTTTTGATTCGAAAATCGATTTTTAATCACATTGGTGCATCAAAAATCAGAATCGATATATATATATATATATATATATATAATATATATATATAGTGTATATATGTATATATATATATAGTGTATATATATGTGTGTGTGTGTGTGTAGAAGGGTGTTGCCACCCACTGAAACATCCTTGCCACCCTCTTGCCACCCCATAGTTATATTTCTAGATCCGCCCCTGAATTCTATCAAATATCCTTGATGCATTGCTATGAATAAATAGTATAGGTTCTTATTTTTAGTGACGTTATGACGTGAATTTGAATTTTTATTTTATTTTAAAATTTACTTTGTAAGTTACCCTTGATGGATGCTCAATAATCCAGGTAGAAAAATCTAAAAAATCTAAGTCTGGTCCTCTGGACATTCAAAAAAACAAAACTTACTTTGTAAGTTGTATCAGTTGATCTGAAAAAAATTTGTATAACAAAGACTGCGTTATTTAAGTCTAGTTCTTTCACTGAGTTTCGTCTGTGTTAAAATGTTTTAATAAAGATCGCTCGCAGCAGAACGGTAGAAGTGGATGATAATGTTTTTCTTTTTGTGCAAAATAACGCAAAAACCTCTGAACAGTTTAAATAAAACTCCCAGAAATTAATAACTGTGTGAACATCCACAACAGATTAGCTTTTAGAGTCAGCCTTATTCCAGACGGCCACAATGGATAATCTGCACAAACCAAAATAAATATGGCTGTTACACCGTAACGTTACATTTATCTAGCAGAAATTGTGTAGTATTAGTTGATAGTCATCGGCATACTGTTTGACTTTTTGACCAAAACTCCCTCATTTCTCAAATTTATGATCTTGATGTTGTTTTATACTTTGTCTGAAGCCAAGCAGTCAGCTCACAGTAACAAGATTTTTGAATATACCATTCATAGCCCACAAGAGCTGCATGCTATGCTGCTTGTACGCACAACAGCCGACTTCTGGAAGTGGAGATGAAATGACAACTTTTGTGCGAGAGCTTTCCCGTATAATCAAACACGTCCCCAAACTTTTGAACAATCACACAATACTTAGTGCATATTCCTGTAAGAAAAAGTTCGGACTGAGTCGTGTGTCAAAAAGTGGCATATAGGCCTGTCACGATAAATTTTGCTGGGTGATTAATTGTCTATGAAATTATTGCGATAAAGATAATATTGTTTGAAATTTAAGAAATGTTGGTAATTTGTTTGGAATGTTGTACCTTTTTTGACCACTGGATGGCAGTATAAGACCGTTTGAACTGAAGGATGGATAGTGAGGGAGCGAGCATCATATCTCTAAGAAAAATGGGAGGGAGGCCCCTTGACGTGATATGGGCTGTCTCTCCTTCCTTTTTTCAGTTCTCTAAATGGCGGATGCTCGGTGTGGTTTGAGCTCTTTAGCATAGAATTTTTCACACAAAGATTTAATAAAACTATAAACAAGTTCTCAGCTTCTTTTTGCAGAGAAAAACTACTTTTTAAGGCACAGATTTCAACCGTGAAATTTGGAGCTTCGACAAGACAGAGTTTTTTTCCCCGAGGTCGGGTTGTTAGCTTAGCTCGTAGCTTAGCTTCTCCACTTAGCTGCTTTTAACGATCCAAAAACATGATTTTGGATCGTGAAAGCATATTTTAAAGAGAAAAGAGAAAGGGAGGGGTCAGTGAAGAGCACCGGAGTTGAGCCTTTTGTCGTCCAGTGTCTTCAGTAGAAAGAGAGAGACACAAATAAACGATAAAGCCAATAAATGAAAATGAGGTTGATCATTTTAATTTATCATGCGATTAATTGATTTATTGTTTATCGTGACAGGCCTAGTGGCGTACGATGCTTCTACGAGAACAAAACGATGCGATTTGTGTCGCACAACAACATCATTGAGAACAGACTTCTTTACTGATGGAGTATAAGATGTCCTGAAACAATTAATATTTATTTTTTTCTAAAATTTGTTCATTAAAAAAAAACAAAAAAAACAATACAAAACAATCCCATAAATGATAACATACAAAATATAAAAATGAAAGATAGCAGAAAGAAGAAACAATCTTATGATATCTGCCCCTTTTTCAAACAATTAGTTCAAACAAAATTAATCTTCAGTAACAGAACAAAATTAATAACTCTTTCTAATTTTCTAACTCTAATACAATACACATTAAACTACTTCATATATATTAAATAAAAGATGGAGGGCAATATGCGTTCCTTCAAGTAACGCTAAGCCTTTTTTTCTTTTCTAGATCTAGTAGATTATAAAGTGTATAAGGTGTAATTTTTATATGAAGTTGTAGTTTTTGGTCAGAAAACCATAAAAACATCAGCTTCATGTGTCGTCCATCTGCTGTCCTGAAATTATCCAGTCAGCTGATTTTAGAGAATCCAAAGCAGGACTCAGGTCTAAAAGCAACAGGTAAAATAAGCTAATTAGAAACGCATTAGAAACTCTTGAAGGCCAGTTATAATCAGATGAAATGTGTAAATAAATAATAAATAATTTATTTGGTGCTTTAACACTAGAAGTCCCAGAGAAGGGTCATTCAACATTTCTACCTTTGGAACCCAGAGACGGGTCGAGTGACCCGAAGGATTTTAGCTAACATCCTATAATGAGCTGTTAACAGGCGCTTTTGTTTTGTAAATAAGGCCATTACTGGCGCACCACAGGAGGGGGCACACTAATTTGACTAAGGCTGCGCTTTTTTGCGCAAGTGAACTTGGCTTCTAAATCCCCCGGTCCCTTTCAGTGGGCTACATATGTTGGTCCGTCACTTGACCTCAGGTCATGTGACCTATGTTGGTCCGTCAGTTGACTTCATGTTGTGTGACCTGTGCTGGTCCGTCACTTGACCTTAGGTCATGTGACCTGTGTTGGTCCGTCAGTTGACCTCAGGTCAAGTGACCCGTGTTGGTCCGTCAGTTCACCTCATGTCGTGTGACCAGTGTCGGTCCGTCAGTTGACCTCATGCCGTGTGACCTGTGTCTGTCCGTCACTTGACCTCAGGTCATGTGACCTGTGTCGGTCAGTCAGTTGACCTCAGGTCATGTGACCTGTGTCGGTCCGTCAGTTGACCTTAGGTCATGTGACCTGTGTTGGTCCGTCACTTGACCTCAGGTCATGTGACCTGTGTCGGTCAGTCAGTTGACCTCATGCCATGTGACCTGTGTCGGTCAGTCAGTTGACCTCAGGTCATGTGACCTGTGTCGGTCCATCAGTTGACCTCATGTCATGTGACCTGTGTTGGTCCGTCAGTTGACTTCATGTTGTGTGACCTGTGCTGGTCCGTCACTTGACCTTAGGTCATGTGACCTGTGTTGGTCCGTCAGTTGACCTCAGGTCAAGTGACCCGTGTTGGTCCGTCAGTTCACCTCATGTCGTGTGACCAGTGTCGGTCCGTCAGTTGACCTCATGCCGTGTGACCTGTGTCTGTCCGTCACTTGACCTCAGGTCATGTGACCTGTGTCGGTCAGTCAGTTGACCTCAGGTCATGTGACCTGTGTCGGTCCGTCAGTTGACCTTAGGTCATGTGACCTGTGTTGGTCCGTCACTTGACCTCAGGTCATGTGACCTGTGTCGGTCAGTCAGTTGACCTCATGCCATGTGACCTGTGTCGGTCAGTCAGTTGACCTCAGGTCATGTGACCTGTGTCGGTCCATCAGTTGACCTCAGGTCATGTGACCTGTGTCGGTCCCTCAGTTGACCTCATGTCATGTGACCTGTGTTGGTCCGTCAGTTGACCTTAGGTCATGTGACCTGTGTTGGTCCGTCACTTGACCTCAGGTCATGTGACCTGTGTTGGTCCGTCAGTTCACCTCAGGTCATGTGACATGTGTCAGTCCGTCACTTGACCTCAGGTCATGTGACCTGTGTCGGTCAGTCAGTTAACCTCAGGTCATGTGACCTGTGTCGGTCCATCAGTTGACCTCAGGTCATGTGACCTGTGTTGGTACGTTAGTTGACCTCATGCCGTGTGACCTGTGTCAGTCCGTCAGTTGACCTCATGTCGAGTGACCAGTGTCGGTCCATCAGTTGACTTCATGTCGTGTGACCTATGTCGGTCCGTCAGTTGACCTCAGGTCATGTGACCTGTGTCATTTTGTCAGTTGACCTCAGGTCATGTGACCTGTGTTGGTCCGTCACTTGACTTCATGTTGTGTGACCTGTGCTGGTCCGTCACTTGACCTCAGGTCATGTGACCTGTGTCGGTCAGTCAGTTGACCTCAGGTCATGTGACCTGTGTCGGTCCATCAGTTGACCTCAGGTCATGTGACCTGTGTCGGTCCCTCAGTTGACCTCATGTCATGTGACCTGTGTTGGTCCGTCAGTTGACTTCATGTTGTGTGACCTGTGCTGGTCCGTCACTTGACCTTAGGTCATGTGACCTGTGTTGGTCCGTCACTTGACCTCAGGTCATGTGACCTGTGTTGGTCCGTCAGTTCACCTCAGGTCATGTGACCTGTGTCTGTCCGTCAGTTGACCTCAGGTCATGTGACCTGTGTTGGTCCGTCAGTTGACCTCAGGTCATGTGACCTGTGTCGGTCCGTCACTTGACCTCAGGTCATGTGACCTGTGTCGGTCAGTCAGTTGACCTCAGGTCATGTGACCTGTGTCGGTCCATCAGTTGACCTCAGGTCATGTGACCTGTGTCGGTCCCTCAGTTGACCTCATGTCATGTGACCTGTGTTGGTCCGTCAGTTGACTTCATGTCGAGTGACCAGTGTCGGTCCATCAGTTGACTTCATGTCGTGTGACCTATGTCGGTCCGTCAGTTGACCTCAGGTCATGTGACCTGTGTTGGTCCGTCAGTTCACCTCAGGTCATGTGACATGTGTCAGTCCGTCACTTGACCTCAGGTCATGTGACCTGTGTCGGTCAGTCAGTTAACCTCAGGTCATGTGACCTGTGTCAGTCCATCAGTTGACCTCAGGTCATGTGACCTGTGTTGGTACGTTAGTTGACCTCATGCCGTGTGACCTGTGTCAGTCCGTCAGTTGACCTCATGTCGAGTGACCAGTGTCGGTCCATCAGTTGACTTCATGTCGTGTGACCTATGTCGGTCCGTCAGTTGACCTCAGGTCATGTGACCTGTGTCATTTTGTCAGTTGACCTCAGGTCATGTGACCTGTGTTGGTCCGTCACTTGACTTCATGTTGTGTGACCTGTGCTGGTCCGTCACTTGACCTCAGGTCATGTGACCTGTGTCGGTCAGTCAGTTGACCTCAGGTCATGTGACCTGTGTCGGTCCATCAGTTGACCTCAGGTCATGTGACCTGTGTCGGTCCCTCAGTTGACCTCATGTCATGTGACCTGTGTTGGTCCGTCAGTTGACTTCATGTTGTGTGACCTGTGCTGGTCCGTCACTTGACCTTAGGTCATGTGACCTGTGTTGGTCCGTCACTTGACCTCAGGTCATGTGACCTGTGTTGGTCCGTCAGTTCACCTCAGGTCATGTGACCTGTGTCATTTCTGTCAGTTGACCTCAGGTCATGTGACCTGTGTTGGTCCGTCACTTGACTTCATGTTGTGTGACCTGTGCTGGTCCGTCACTTGACCTCAGGTCATGTGACCTGTGTCGGTCAGTCAGTTGACCTCAGGTCATGTGACCTGTGTCGGTCCATCAGTTGACCTCAGGTCATGTGACCTGTGTCGGTCCCTCAGTTGACCTCATGTCATGTGACCTGTGTTGGTCCGTCAGTTGACTTCATGTTGTGTGACCTGTGCTGGTCCGTCACTTGACCTTAGGTCATGTGACCTGTGTGTGACCTGTGTCAGTCCGTCACTTGACCTCAGGTCATGTGACCTGTGTCGGTCAGTCAGTTGACCTCAGGTCATGTGACCTGTGTCTGTCCGTCAGTTGACCTCAGGTCATGTGACCTATGCTGGTACGTCAGTTGACCTCATGCCGTGTGACCTGTGTCGGTCCGTCTGTTGACCTCATGTCGAGTGACCAGTGTCGGTCCGTCAGTTGACTTCATGTCATGTGACCTGTGTCTGTCCGTCAGGTGACAGACAACAATAGGTCAAGCATGTTTTAGAACACAGCAATGGGCCACCTGCATGTGCCGGCACGCACCGTATATACATGCGCCAAGGACAAGGAGAGAGACTACTGGTAAGCAAAATAATTTATTTGACAGAACATCAAAGTTACAGGATAGTCAGCACAGCAGAATGAGACAATTTCATGCATAAAACTGTTCTGGAGCAGACAAAGCTTTCCGTTCAGTGGATGTCCCAAAATGTTCAACTGTGAGATAACTTCAGGGTTTGTTATGTGTGAATTCAGGTCAGGGCCTCTCTTCTGACTCAGGGGGGAAGTGCAAGCAGAGTCTTACTTACCTGGTGGAAACATTGGAATGCAGTTTGTGCAGTCTGGTGTGGTGGGGGTGTCTGAGTTGTGTGCACGCATATTTATAACAAAAGGCAGTTAATGGCCCACTAATGTGGACCCATTAATGGTTGGTTTGGACTAAGGGTCTTTTGACCCTCTTTCAGGACTTCTGGGGGGAGGTCGAAAATCCTGGGACTTCTAGTGTTATTTGTAACTTTTGACAAAAAAAATCCAGAATATCCCCAGCCTCGTCCTCCTGAAGTCTCTGCTCTGTCTCCTCCTTTTTGCTCCTGATGTTGGTGCTCACTGCTAACGTTTTGCCCACCTCCTCTTGTGTGTGCTGTCTGATAGCGGAGCCACCCTCGCCACGCCCCTGGGACCCACCTGGCAGTATGTACCACCTGTTGTGCCACCTCTTTATTGCTGCTTCTTCCTCTGTCCTCCCCACGACCCTCTCCCTTGATTTCCTGCCTTTTCTCTCACGCCTCATCACATCACAGAGTCCACACCCTCCAGACTCCACCAGTCACTCCATGTTAATGTAAAACACACATTTACTTGCCTCATCAAAGCCTTACATCCTTGAAAAGGTATCTGTGTGTGTACTCGGGGTGCGTCCGGCTCTCTCTCCTGCTTTTCAACAAGTCGCTCCAGCAGTACAGTACTTTGGTCGGATGTGTTTGTGTTTCTGTTTGTGTCGTTATGTGGAAGGTGGAGACCGTACTGTTGCTCTTCTTCTGAAATCAATTTCTGTCTTTTAACTCTTTATTCTAATGTTCAGTCTTAAAATCTTACTTTATTTATACTGATTGAAAAAGGAACAGAACAAGCCTGTTTTCTTTAATTGTACATCACTTCCTGTTTTAAGTCTTTCAGCCTTTAACTAAAAGTTTGAAAGACTCACCAATTCTTAGTGTATTAAAGGTAATATTTTAAGACTTTATACTCAATAGAATGATGATATTATGATTTATTTATTTATGTCATGTGATGTTGTCTCTTAATTGCAGCAGCAAACTAGACTGTGAGGTAGGAACACAAAGGAACAACAAATCCACATAAATTGGCCCAAAACAGCGACATATTGTATTTAAAGGAATAATCCACTTTTGGGACCTACTGGGCTCAATAGAAACCTCTAAATTTTGCATCATTGCATCATAAACAGACTTGATTTATTTAAACAAATACCCATTTTTTTACTCTCCAACCAAGCATCACCTACATTTAGTTATTTCCACATTAATAAGGTTAAAAGTTGCCGCTCTAGTTCCAGTTCCTTATCTCACCAGTTTGGTATTGCTGGTTGCTCAACTGGTCCTGAAGGTAAGAATTAGGTGGGGAGAGTGTCACTGTCCTGAAACGGAAGGAAATTTTACAAATTTGATAGATTAAAAGTGCAAATAGAAATAATAATTCAAGAGCAAAATTGTTTTAATGCACAATCTCAAAGAAGTTCTGTAGTTATATTTACAGAGAATTTCTTCTAAACTTGCCGTATTTTCTGCTGTAAAAGTCGCATCAGTCCAAAAATGTCTAATAAGGTGGGAAAAAAAACATAAATAAGTCACTTTGCCGTTTAAGTCACATCTATTATGCATCACCGCTGCCAACCCGGAAACCGGTATTGTGGCAAAAATCTATTGACTGCCAAAATGGCGGCCGCGGGAGCACGCACGGGAGGATTTTAACAAGAACTTAACAAGATTAACACTTAAAAACATTTGTTTTCTCAATTATAGCAAAGGTGTGTTTCAGTCTAACCTTTCCTTAATAAATGCACTTTAACGGTCAAATCAGCTGAATTTCACCTGGGCGGTGAAATTCAGCTGATTTGACGTTTGCTCCAGGAGTTCTGGAGCGAGATGAATCTGTATGGCAAGCCAAGTGTGTCATTAATAGCCACTTTTACCTATTAATGAGACACTTGGCTTGCCATATTAGTTGAGGGACCCCTAGCAGCTGCAAATGGTAATGTTTAATATTTTTCACGTCAGAATGAATGAAGTCATCAGATGGTTATAAATATGGAAAAAAAATACATTAGTTGCGTCGATGTATAAGTTGCAGGACGTGCAAATTTAGGTAAAAAGATGTGACTTACTGTATATGGCAAAAAATACGGTATGTGTTGGGAATTAAAAGACATGTGGTTTAAAATGTAAATACAGGTAGTCTCCGACTTACGAGCGAGTTCCGTTCCTACGACTGTCTCGTAACACGAAATCTCGTATGTCGGAACCCGAAACACGTGTTGCTCGTAAGTCCGGATTTTCGGTCGTAAGTCGGAAAATTTATGCTAGCGCTACTACGAACACTCGTTTTTCATCACAAATGTTCATACTAGTTCATAAACATGCTCAGAAACTTGTTTCCAAACGGTTAGCTAACACACTTTCATCTAAAAACACATAAAAGTGCTGTACTTTTTGTATGTTCTTTACAAATTTACTGCTCGTTCGCCAGCTCGTAAGTCCGGAACCTCGTAATTTAGAGCGCTCGTAAGTCGGGGACTACCTGTAACGGGATACAAAGACGACCCGATTGTTTAATCATAAACTTTATAAAAATACAACACATTGTTAAAAACCAAACCCTTCCATGCTCAAAACACATTTCTGACACTCTTGTGTTTCTAACGTGTTTCTGGATAGAAAGTTCTGAACAGCATTGTTCAACAACTGGACTTTTTAATTTTTTTTAAACAATCTGCAGTTGGAACATAGAACACAAAAAGTGCAGTTCAGTCCGATCTATTAGGAAAAACCAGGTCCGTCTTGAACCAAATCGTGTCTAAATGGAATCTGAGTTAACTTGATTTGTAAACTCAGTCATTTTGTCTTGATGTAATCTTTACGGGTTTGTAGCCAAGACCAAGTTGGCCCAAATATGGATCCTTTAGGAACAAATGTAGCACTTTGATATTTTTGTTAATGAAAAGTGCGTTATAAATTAAATTCATTATTATTATTATTATTATTGGCGCAGAGGTTAAGAAGGTGCGCTTGTGATCGGAAGGTCGCCGGTTCAAGCCCCGGTACCGACAACATCAAAGATGTGGGTGGGATAAGTGAAGCGGTCACACCTGTCTCCACCCTCATCTGCCCCACTCTGGGCCCTTGAGCAAGGCCCTTAACCCACACCATCTGCTCCCCCGGGAACCCTAGATATCAGCTCTCTGCTCCACACAGAGGGCTGTGGTTGCTCGGTGGTCTGTGGTTGTGTCAGGAAGGGCATCCGGCGTAAAAACAACTGCCAAATCTTCGTGCGACTAGATCGCTGTGGTGACCCCTAACGCAGGGAAAAAGCCGAAAGAAAAAAAATATATACATATATTATTATTATTATTATTACAAAATGCAGACATGTTTTAAATGTGATTTAAAAAAACTTTTTATTTGTTGCTTCATATCGTGTAACTGATCCTATCAACCCAGTTAAGTAAAAGTTTGATGACTTTGTTTTACTTTTTGAATTGAGACCAGATTGAAAATGATCCTTTAGTTGTTTTAAACGGTAAAACGTCTACATTAAAAATTAATTATTTATGGTTGACGTACATTTCTAAATATTTAGTCTTTGTATTCTGGTTTTACTTTTTGCACACTGTCATTTTGGGGGGAAGAATGGAACTCTTTGGCATACGTTTGCACTCTTTTATAAATCTGCAAGTGAACAGTTTATTCAGAATTAAAAGCAAAGGCCAGCGTCACCCCACCACCACCACCACGTCTCTGTTAGCTTATAAATTATGTAACGTGATAATTGTCCGAATTGTGTTCAACCTTTGCAACATTTATGAAGGAGCTTGTTAGACCAGTAGATAAAAGGTTGTGTGTCTGGTTGTGTATTTGTTGTTTCAAAGATTCAGAACAGGAGGTTTGTGTGTAGCCATCTTATCTGAGGCGTCTGTTTTACCTTTTTCACCCCCTCCGTTCAGCCGATCGTCGACCTCAGTCCTATAAAACGTTCAGCTTCCTCGCTGACGCCACAGCGCCACCAACAGGAGGTCGGGCTGAGGGACTACGACCTGGAGCGCGTCGGTCAGACCCAACCTCCTGCAGACCCAGAACAAGTCCAGGACCGAGCCCACCACCATCACCACCACCACTGCCACCGACGCCGGGACAAAGACATGAAGCCAAAGTCTTTAGAGAAAATGTCCTCGGTGCCGCCGTCCAGCACCTTTGGTGAGACCAACCTAAACTACGACTAGTCAAAATTAAAATACTGAAATGATTGAGTGTTTGACGAGTTTAAAATGTGTTTGATGGTTTTAATTGGCACAAATCGCAGAAGTTTTTCTTTGAGGTTAAATTCCATTCTGTTTAAGCAGAAAATTCTTAGTCACAGTTATTATTACGGGTCATCAGGTGAGGTGATTAATACGGAAGGGTATTGCTGTCATCCATAAAATATATATTTTTTGATATTATGTAGTAAAAATGTGATAAGTATGTAGTAAAAAGTGATATGTAGTAAAAATGTGATATTATGTAGTAAAAATGTGATAAGTATGTAGTAAAAACGTGATATTATGTCGTAAAAACGTGATATGTATGTAGTAAGAACGTGATACATATGTAGTAAAAACGTGATAGTATGTAGTAAAAATGTGATATTATGTAGTAAAAACGTGATAAGCATGTAGTAAAAATGTGATATTATGTAGTAAAAACGTGATAAGCATGTAGTAAAAATGTGATATTATGTAGTAAAAACGTGATACGTATGTAGTAAAAACATGATATTATGTGGTAAAAACGTGATGCGTATGTAGTAAAAATGTGATATTATGTAGTAAAAACATGATAAGTATGGAGTAAAAACGTGATATAGCATATCACATTTTTACTACATAATATCACGTTTTTACTACATAATATCATGTTTTTACTACATAATATCACGTTTTTACTACATAATAACATGTTTTTACTACATAATATCACGTTATTACTACATACATATCACATTTTTACTTCATATGTATCACCTTTTTACTACATAATATCAAATTTTTACTACATAATATCACATTTTTACTACATAAGCTCAAAAAATATTATTTTATGTATGACAGCAATACCCTTCCGTAGCTGAAAGCCTGAGAGCTGGGTGTTTTTCTGTCAACAGTGAAGTGTTGCAGTGAGATAAAAGGCCACAGCAGACAGGATTTATCAGTGAAACACAAGAACATCGGTGTAGCAGAGAAAACAAGAGACCTTCTATGTTTTTGTCGTCACCGGTTTCCTCTGAAGACTAGAACTGTTCCTGCATGGAGGGAACTCATTTCAGTACAGTATTAACGAGCGTTAAATGTGACCACTGTGACTCGTGTACCATGTTGCAGGTTCGATTACGGACACCCCGACTGAAGACTGGTCCGTAGAGCGAGCGAGGGAGCGGGAACGCAGTCGCCCCCATGAGAGGAGGCACCACTCCTCTGCAGGAGAGAAGCAGCGGTACTACTCCTGTGAGCGTTACAGCAGCAGGGAGCGGTGCTACACCAGGTCAGCCGGTCCCAGCCGGTCCACTTCTCCAGGGGAGGGTCAGGACTCTGATTTCCACAGACAGGTCAGTTAACATGAAGTGTTCCTCACAGCTGGATCCTGAAGATTCTGCAGATTATTTAAACCCTGTTGTTGGTCATTATGGGATGTTCAGACTTGGTGCTAACATGTAACCATGAATATCCAGTTCATTCAAGTGAAGTGTTTGTATAATTTATCCTGGGTGGTCAGATCAGATACGTACGCAGCTAACTGATGTTACTGTTAAATTATGGATTCTGTCTCCTAAAACATGTGGGTCTCCTATCTCCTACAATAATGACTATACAGGTAGTCCTCGACTTACGACGTAGATCTGTTCCTACGCAGCGTCGTAAACCGTTTTCAACGTAAGTCGGAATATACATACATACTGCACCATATACATGTACAGTACTGTATTACCAAGCACTTAGCCTATCCTAACACAGTACCCTACATAATTATAAAAAAAAACACATACATTTGGAGCCATAATGAAGGGCAAAAAGAGTTAATGGCCTACTAGGATGCTGTTGACGCCGTTCTCCTCGGTC
>JBBPBX010059059.1:0-17719 GCA_038048925.1 Garcialebias charrua | reverse complement strand
CCCACCACCACCATCACGATGATCCACTGGATCTGGGAAAATGAAGTAACAAAGAACCACAGCTAGCAGGATTAGCAGCAGAATGTGTTTGTACCCAAAGGGTTTGTCAGCTGCAGGACTTGGAATGAGTAAACTTGAATTCACCGCAAGTCCAACCCCTTAGCAAAACACAAACCAGGCAACGGTCTAAATCATAATGGTGTAGCTGAGATCAGCGCTTGTAAATGGTAAATGGACTGCATTTATATAGCGCCTTTCTATCTTATCCAGATACTCAAAGCACTATATATCTGTGTCCTCATTTACACATTCATACAGCACTCTAGATCTATACAAAGCTAACTGAACAAATCATTCTAAACAGACTACTGTAATCAGAGTTTTATCACATTCACACACCGATGGGACACACATCGGAGGCAATGAAGGGTTCAGTGTCTTGCCCAGGGACACTTTGGCATGTGACTGCTGGTGGATTCGAACCTGCAACTTTTGTATTGAAGGACGATTGCTCTAACCACTCAGCCACAGCCGCTTGTGAAGATGGTTTCACTGATTCTAAACAATTTGAAGTGTTTTTGCTTAAAACTGCCATCCCAAGTTACAACCTCCTTTCCTCTTTTTTTTGGCAGCAGTTCATCAAACCCACATAAAAACAAAGTTTCTGTAAAGTCCACGCTAACCCTCAGAAGAACACGGTAGTCTCTATGTCTATCGTGGCTCAGTCACACTGGCTGAATCCACAATGCAACACACACTCGGCAGTCTATTTTAGTCCCACTGTGGAGGATCTTTCCTTCCTCTTGCTGTCTCTTCTCAAAGTCTCTATTGTGCAGCAGTAATGGGCTAAGCCAACCTCAGCCCCCCGGCGCCCTCACAATACAGTTAAATATACAGGCAGCTCTTCACAGCTGTTTTGCATGTGATGTGTGGACGAAAATAGAAGGCACCCCGACCAGATAAGAGGCCATGTTTAATGAGTGGGAGAGGATGCTCTGTGTGACCCGTTAATGTTTTCAGCTCCATTTTCCCTCTAATTCCCAACACTTACGGTAGTATTGGATGAGATCTTTGACTCCTAAGGTTGAGTCAAGCACCTAAATGAGCATGATAGTTAAAAACAAGTTTGTGTGAACAAACAGCCCTTACTAATAATAATAATAATGCATTTTATTTGGTAGCGCCTTTCAAAACACTCAAGGACACTTCACAGCATTAAAAACACAATAAAAACAGTATAAAATAACTATATACCGGTAAAAAGAAAAATTAAAATCAATTAAAAAAAAACACAAAAAAAATAAAATAACTACATAAAAAAGAAAAATTAAAGTGAGAAGGCTAACTTGAACAGATGAGTTTTGAGTTTTGATTTGAAGGTCAGAAGGCAGTCAATGTTACGGATGTCTGGGGGAAGAGCGTTCCAGAGTTGGGGAGCAGAGTGAGAAAAGGCTCTGTGTCCCATGGTGCGGAGGCGGACAAGAGGCACGTTAAGGTGGATGGAAGAGGAAGAACGAAGGGAGCGTGAATGGGTGGTAATGTGCAGGAGATCAGACAGGTAAGGAGGGGCGAGGCTATGAATAGCCTTGAAAGTGTATAACAGGATTTTAAATTGAATTCTGAATGTGACTGGAAGCCAGTGGAGTTGCTGCAAAACTGGGGTGATGTGGTGGAATGAGGGGGTTTTGGTAACAATGCGGGCAGCTGAGTTTTGAACCAATTGAAGCTTACGGGTTAATTTGTGAGGCAGACCAAAAAGGAGAGAGTTACAGTAATCAATTCGAGAAGTGACCAGACTGTGGACCAGGATGGAAGCAGAGTGCAGAGAGAGGGATGGACGGAGACGGTTGATGTTTCGAAGGTGGAAATAAGCAGACCGGGTAATACTATTAATGTGAGTGTGAAAAGAGAGAGTGCTATCAAGAATGACACCCAGACTCTTAACCCCAAAATTACACTCATACGGTCCGCTCCGCAGGTCGCAGCTGAGCATCTCAAACTCCAATTTCCATTACCTCCGCTCAGCTCAGGTCCGCCTGCATGCGCCGCTCCGAGACGCATGCGCGGGATTTGCGGGATCGCGCGATAAATCAAGTGATAAATAAGGAAGTCAGAACAAAACAATTCATTCGGTGGAAGAAGGAGAACAACAGTAGAGACTGCTGCCTTGATCTTCTCTCGTAAATGAGCGACAGGACATGGTTTGAGCAACAGGAAGTGAGGTATTACATTTTCAGAATAAAATACTTTATTTATTTATTTATTTCTTGTATTGCGTTTGTAGGCGTAGTCATAAATGATAGTTTGACAGCATTTTTGTACAAATAAATCCGTATAGAGCTAGGATTAGTCCGCCCGTGGTGATTTTATTTTGTAAATACGGAAGTTGTGCTCGTTCCTTTTCCTGTTGGTGCGACGTAATCTTCAAAAGTTGACTCCGGCACAGCTCCGGCGTCCGGCAGAAATAGAAAAATTTCTAATTTTGACGGACTGCCGTCCGCTCTCCGCAGCTCGCCGCCGCCGTGCGGAGCCAGTGTAAATTTTGTCATTGATTATAATGGGTGCGTATTTGCTGCGGAGGTCGGACCGGAGCGGGGCGGAGCCGTAACGCGTGTGGTGTAATTTTGGCGTTAACGTGAGGGGAGGGAGAAACCAAGGAGTTGTCAATGTTGAGGGAAAAACTGTTAACTTTAGATAAGGTGGATTTAGTACCAATGAGTAAAAACTCTGTTTTATCACTGTTTAATTTCAGGAAGTTAGACGTGAACCAGGATTTAATTTCAGCTAAGCAGGAAGTGAGGGAGGAGGGAGGCAGTGAAGAGTCAGGTGCAGTGGATAAAAAGAGCTGGGTGTCATCAGCAAAACAATGGAAATGGATGTTAAATTTACGGAAGATATGGCCAAGGGGGAGAAGGTAGATGATGAAAAGAAGAGGCCCCAGGACAGAGCCTTGGGGCACACCTGAAGTCACAGGAGAGCAATGGGATCTGAATGATTTTAGTTGGATGAACTGGGTGCGGCCAGAGAGATAGGACTGAAACCAAGCGAGGGGTGTGTGGGTGATGCCAATGGATGAAAGTCTATGGAGGAGGATGTTGTGGGAGATGGTATCAAAAGCCGCACTGAGATCGAGGAGGATTAGGAGGGAAAGTAAACCAGAATCAGCCGCCATGAGAAGGGAGTTGGTGATTCTGAGGAGAGCAGATTCTGTGCTATGACCGGGGCGGAAACCAGACTGAAACTGTTCGTACAGACTGTTATCTGTTAAATGGAGGTGGAGTTGAGAGGCGACTGTTTTTTCCAGAATTTTAGAGATGAATGGAAGGTTAGAAATAGGACAGAGATTATTGAAGGTATTAGGATCCAATCCAGGTTTTTTAACGATGGGAGTGATAACTGCAGTTATTACAACTAAGGCTGTAAGTGCATCAAATATGAGCTTTCGACCTTGCTTCGGCACAGCGGTAAACAAACATACAGGTTAACGAGGACACAGCAAGCCATGCTCGTTGTGGAGATCCGACACCAGTGTTGGACTGATAAAAACATGCAGCAGAGTCACAGTCCACAAGCTGCCGCCACTTCAGATGAAGTGGTGCGAAAGAAGCGGTGCATTGACCATTCACTGCCTGAAAACAATGTTTCATTCACTCCTCTCTCCTGAAGAGAGAGGAGCCTCAGTCAGGCAGCTGAAAGAGCTTCATACCCGGGGACAGCTTTAGTGCCTGGCTCAGGGGCAACACGTGGCAAAAGACTGTGCAACTGTCATCTACAGGGGAATTTGTGCACGTAAGGATGACATATTTTTACAGTTCAAATGAAAACAGTTTCTTCAAAAATAAAATTAAAAAAATAAATAATTTTTTTTAAAAAGATTTATTTTGTGATTGTTTCGAAAATCAGCCGAAGTTGACTGTGAAAGCTGAAAGTGTTGTGCTGCCAGAATTCACACTATTGTTTGTTCCTGTTTTTAAGTTCAGGAAATAAAACTACGTCTTCATCATTCATAATATATCAGCTATACATATATCAAAACAGTGAGCATATTCAGGGAGATAGGTGCTATGATATTTGTTATTACTGTAAACTTTTATATTTTTTTTTAATATTTCCCTTTTTAAACCAACATTTTCCTCATAAAAATACAATGAGCTCTCTTTAGTTCCTTCAAAATAATTGCTCTCTCGGATATCCACTTCAGCAACTTTTAGATTGTAGCTAATATTTTCTCATTTTAGCTTTTAGCCACTATTATTTAGCTTTTTGTTTCAATTAACTTTTTGTTAGTCTTTTGCTACTTTAGGCTTTAGTTTCATTTAGTTTTTGGGTAGAGTTTAGCTAGAATTGGCTTTAAGTTACAATTTCCCTACTTTTAGCTGTTTTTATGTATTTTTTAGCTTTACTTAGTATTATGCAATTTTAGCTTTTAGCTAGCCTATTATTTCTAGTTAGCCTTTTGTTTCAATTAGCTACCAAGTACAGTTTTGCTACTTTTAGCTAGCCTTTTGTTACTTTCAGGTTTGCAACATTTAGCTTTTAGGAAGTGCCGCATTTAGTTTTAAGTCATAGTGTCTATACTTTTAGCTAGTTTTTGGTAACTTTAACTTACGGGTATACCTAGCGTCAGGTTTTTAGCTAGTGTTCTGCTTCTTTTAGTTTTAACAATTCAGTTACGGCTTTTTCAGCATACTGCAGCAGTCATTCAGCACTCACGCAGTTCTCTAGTTTTTATAAAAATAGATGCATGTAAAAATATTTGACTTCATAATTAAAGAATAGCATATTAATTTTTTTATTGTATAAATCGTCTGTTCTTTAAAAGTTTCCAATATGAGGTAATCGCAGCTAAGAAAATCAGTAATATATGAAATAACACTGATTATTTGTTTTATAAAAGCAATGCCAAATCATTGTGACTGTGTATAAAGTACATTTCTATAAAGTCTTAGCTTGTACTACCAAATTTAGCATGTTTATTTACTCTTTGACTTGGCCGTCTTTACTAGTAAAAGCTTAAAACGAAAACAGGAAGGACTTTTTCTCAGTAAATGTAGAGTTTGGCAATAACTCATGACCTTCCTGTGTACTGTATTTTTTTGTTAACCCACTTACCAATTCATCACAGCAGTATTTGCAGCTTCAGTATTAAGTGGCAGAAAACATTTTTGTATAAATTTCTATCCAAGTGCAACAACTTCCTGGAAACTTTGCTTGCCTCTTTAAATAGCATACTTGTTTTTTAAATGTTTCCTTTGAGTACAGGGTAACACAGATAAAAGCACATAAAAGTTACAAAAACTAGTAACGGGCAGCTTAAAACAATTTCTGACTACTGATGGAACTTCAGCAGTTCAATACACTAATATAATTTTTTAAAAAGTGTCAAAACTGTCTGTGCAACTACCGGTAGCTTCAGGTGGTAAAGAATCATTTAACTTTGGTTAAAAGTGCTCTGTGTTTATGCATTATGTGATACAGGTGGTCATAAATCCAAAGAAGCTATGGCAAACACTACAGGGACTTTTTTAATATGCATGTTGAGACAAAAAGAAATAATTAACTTTAAAAATAGAAAGGAAAAAAAAGAAAAAAAAGAAAAGAAGTGATCCTCCACAGTCTAAAACTAAAACTTAATTTGATTTGTTAAATTCTGTTAGCTTAGTGTCAGTACAAATTTGTATTTATTCAGCAAATTTTTCTGGAGAACTCATCATCAGTAAAGACAAACTGTTTTTTTTTCAGCAATTACATTTTTTTTAGTTCTGAACTCTGACACGTTCAAAAACGGCCTAGCAGAAAATTAAACAGAACTATTCCTGTTTAATACAAACAGCCAATATAATCTACAGCATGTGTTAACTGCCTGCTCATCAATAGAAGACTTAGAGTGCAGCATAGTGAAGATGATTATTTTTCCTCCCACGTGTTACTTTGCTTTGATGGTTAAATTTATTCTTCCCCTGTTGGTCCTTTTCAAAGACTGCGGTCATTGCATTACAATTATTATCTTCAACGGACACAAAACATCTTTATGGTGCAGAGCTGATGAAGACTAAATTACGGTATATCTCGTACCATACTGCAAGTGATACAAGCATTTATTTGATAAGCATGCAATAACATGTTCCTGTTTTTGATTTTCTACATCTCCCTTATAATCTGTCTGTTTTGCTACTATGATATATTTGTTTTAACTTGTTAAAAAAATAAAATATATATTAAAAAAAAATCTGTATTTCTCTCTTATGTTTGTCTATTGTTGATTGTTCAAGGAAAATCTACTGTTGCTGTTGTCATCATTCTTTAGTTTGTAGACAGGTCTCTCTTGTAAATGAGTCCTCGAGGCTCAATGAGATTAACCTGCCTAAATAAAGGTTGAATGAAAAATAAAGCAAATTACCAACAACTTCAGGTTTTGAAGGAGCACAATAAACGAACCAGCCAACCAGGTTTCAGTCAGTGATCAGGCTATTTATGCGGTTTGCATCAAGTTACTGTACAGCTAAATCAACTGGCAATTATTGATTTATTTCTGAGCTAACAGAAACTCAGAGCTCACAATTCTTGGGCATAAAAGAAAAAAAATGCAACAAGTGCTAGTTTACAAATCCACAAAATGTGGAGCAACATCATCATTTGCCTTTTAGTGCTTCTTGCAACCTACCGAGTGAAATCAGCTGCATCGCTTCAAGCATTCAGCTACACTGATTTTTAGCGTCTACTGTATGTCAGATCTGATCACATGCTTAGAGCAAGCGTTCTTATTGGCTAAAGTACTGCAATCAGTAACTTCTTTTAGGCTGTGCTACAACTGTGTCTGTATAATTTATTGAAAACGGAATACTTCAGAGGCCGGATGGAATTAAGTTGAAGCAGAATTTTGATCTGGGCACACCAGCTGATGATAACTGGTTAAGGTGGTATCACGCTTGGCTGCAACCATTGGAGATGATTTGGTGACTCAACATTGTGAGAAATGTACCAGAAAATTGACAAACTTCCTGTTGCAGTTCCCGTAAAGTTTGCAACAAAGCTGTGTGGTCACATTTTGGGTGCCACCCCCCCCCCCCCTTTTTTTTTCATTGCAGCCTCTGTTTGTTTGTTTAGCTTAAAAAACTGATTTAGACCATGCACATTGTTTAGTTGCCCACCTCTGACTGTACCAGACTGTCCACTGTACCTATCTAACTGCTTCTCAGGTTATAATTTAATATTTTGAGCAGATTTCAAAAATGAAGATAAGCAGATTCAGACAAGATTTATTATTACCATTATTATTACTATTACCACTATTACCTCCTCTAAACTCAACATGTAGGTACCGTATTTTCCGGACTATAGGTCGCGGCTTTTTATCATTTTTTCATGGCCTGCGACCTATAGTCAGGTGAGACCTATTTATGGATTTTTCCCCCATATTTTTAGACCAATTTTTGGCTCAGATGTGACCGTTTTTCATTTTGGCAGAAAATGGTGCAGTACCACTTTTGTCCACTAGGGGGACACTTCCAGAGAGTCCACCGACCGTTTCCAGCTCATGTGTCCGAAAAAAAGCCTCCTCTGCTCGGACTGACTCTGTCGCTGCCCGGCATCCTGGTCTGGAGGTAACTTCTGTTAGCTCTTAGCCTGGCCCTCGCCATTCCTACGCAGCTCCGCTCAATTCTATTTTCCCTTCACTGCTGGGTCTGGGACTTCTCCCATAGAGAAGGATTTCTCCGGTAGATTTTTGACCGGACCAATCAGAGAACAGAAGGGGCGGAGTTTTTGGCCCCTAACCCACGCCCCCACCTGTCCCAGCGCGCAGCCAGCGAGCAGCCGCATGTTCTCATTCAAAGCGATGCAAAGCGATGCAGGACTGTTTTATATGTGACACAAATGTATTAAATTCCCCTTCTTAATCCCTTATCTGGAGTTTTCTTTTGTTTTTTTTGCCAAAAGTCAAGTGATCGCTCCCTCCTCCTCCCCTTCCGCTGAGTGCAATGATGAGGAAATGCCTCAGGTTGTCACGAGAGAATTAAACTAGGGTTTTACGTTGCTGCCCGAGTCCCTGCAGATTTTCTGGTCTTCTGGTGTGCTGGACCAGAGCTCCATGGTTTTATTTTATTTTTTAGAACGTTTTATTAACATATAAACACAGAATATGCAGCGGCAGCGAGAGAAAATGCAGCAGGAGGCGGAGCTGATGTCAACTTCACCAGAGCATGGGAAGCAGACCATATATGGCTCTGAGGGGGAGGGAGCAGAATGCTTTTCCCTGTTCAAAATTTTTCTAAGATCCAATGGTTTTGTTCCTCAGCAGAGGCCACGCCTCCAGCAAGAATCGGTTCTCTATGGAGAAAGTCCAGACCCTAGTCCGAAGCGAAGTGAAGGACAAGGGTCTGGTTTTAACCAGGCTAGTTAGCTCTGTGTTTGTTAGCTGTTTGTTTGCAAGATGTCAAGAACCACTCGGCGGATTTTTCTGAAACTTACAGAATGTAATCACTGTATGGACATTTACAAGTGAGTAGCTTTATGAGATGTTTGAGATTTAAAAAAAGATCTTTTATTAGCGATTAGCTTCCATAAACAGATACCTACGGTACATTATAAATAGCTCAGAAACCACTCGGTGGATATTTTTTCTGCTGCCAGAGTGTAATTATATGGCTTTACTTTACAAACTGTTGCCCTGGATGAAACATTTGAGATAAAATTCGATTTTTTATTCGTGTTTTGAGAGACGGACTCGTCTCTGTTAGCTTTGGTTTTATTTCTGTTTACGTTATAAATACCGTAGCTCAGAAACCACTCTGTGGATATTTTTTCTGCTGCCAGAGTGTAATTATATGGCTTTACTTTACAAACTGTTGCCCTGGATGAAACATTTGAGATAAAATTTGATTTTTTATTCGTGTTTTAGACGGAATCGTCTCGTGTTAGCTTCCGTTTTATTTCCGTGTATATTTTAGCAAATAGCTAATAAACCACTCGGCTAATAAACCACTAACCCTTGTGCTATAATGTCAGCTATAATTTTTAGCAAACAAATATTTGTTTTTACCGTGTTAATCTTCTTAAAAGCCTTGCTTTGCGCTCCTGTGGCAGACATTTGCAACAGAGCTAAACACTCGGTCCACATTTCCGGGTTGACTCAGCGGTGACGCGTCACGTCAGCGGTAGATGACGCGTTATGTCGGCGCTGACGTAGGTGCGACCTATATTCCGGTGCGACCTGTTTATGGCTTTTTCCAGTTTATTGTCAATAATTGGACAATGCGACCTATATTCAGGTGCGACCTATAGTACGGAAAAGACGGTAATATGCAGTATGATTGACAAATTTTATAGGAGAGAAGAAAAAAAAACATTTGTTTTGACTAAAAACATAAGAGCTGAAAGCTGAGGGTCGGACGAATTAGGTCTGACTTCTCTTCGTGACCGCCTTCATAAGGTTTACTTTATGCATCATTTTTCATGAAAGACTGATTTTTATTTAAGAAATACACATACTATAGTCCCTCGCTACTTCGAGGTTCGTTTATCGTGGATTCGCTCTATCTCGGTTTTTCTAAATAAGCCTGGACATGACACACAACTGGCTGATTGATAGATGTGCCGCACGATCTGCATGATTTTTTTTTATTTAAAATAATTATTTTTAATTATTTAGCACCTGTTGCACATTTGTGCAGCCCAGAGCAGACGAAAAAGCTTTGTGCAACCCTTACTGCTGCAGGATTAACTTCCTGCTGCAGTTAAACAGCTGACCAGATGTCAGCGTGCAGAGCAGAGAAGTGGGCGTGGCCAAGAGGGCTTGCAGATGGAAATGAGCAAAGGATGAATAGAGCTGAAATCATTACATTGTGTGCTTTTTTTTTTCTAGAGCATTTAGTTTAGACATTGTTTAGACTACCACTGCTCCTTCTTCACTGTTTTTCACTTATAGCGGGTCTTTAGGGTACGGATCCCCCGCGATAAACGAGGGACTGGTGTACTATAAATGAACCACAGTCTATCTAATGAAACGATGTGAATAAAATGAGGGGTTTGTAGTTTCCTTACCAGAGACACTTGCAGCAGCCGCACCAACAGAGGCAGCAGGTGTTAGGTCGGGGCTGTCCAGGGGCCTGGGGAGGGGGCTCGATATGAGCCGCCTGCCTTTTTCTCATCTCCACTCCACTCACGCTGTGGGGCTTCACGTTGCGTGCATGAAGGAAATAAACAGTTAAATATCATTCAAATCAATCCCAAGCCAACTAACAGAATTCAGAAAATGCCTGTGTTTCACTTTATGCTCCCCAGATATACAGTATTACTGTACTGTACATGACAAAGGGAAGAAATAAAGTGTTTGTTTTAGAGAAAGATGAAGTGTGACTGTGAGCACAGAGGCAGGAATGAGAGGATTCCCTTCCTTGTTTGGTACTAGGATCTCGGGCATCAGACCAAGTATTTCTCTCAGCTTACACACACACACACACACACACGCAAGCACGCACGCATGCACAATGTGCATTTTAATTAGCACACAAACCGACAGAAACAGGATCAACATATCAGACAAACAAGCACACGTGCACAATAAAAACACAATTACCGTACAGTAATGCACATTCATCCTCACCTGTTCTTTCATCATTACCGTAATTATTTTTATGTTCTACAGCTGCCTGAAAATGTACATTTATCATCTGAGAAACTTTCTTTTGCTTGATTTGTTCTTTTGTTTCACAGTTTTTTTTTTTCAACCTTTATTTAGACAGGTTAATCCCATTGAGCCTCGAGGAGTCATTTACAAGAGAGACCTGGTTCCTTAACAAAGAATTATAGCAGCAATGGATAACGAGAACAAAAGACAGTCATAAAATGGGCATACAAATACACATGATCAGTTACTTCTGATTAGGCAAAATTTACTGCACTTATCCGAGGGACACTTTCAAAATAAAAGCCCAGCATTCTTTAAAGATATGCATATCGCCCACCCCTTTTCAGGCTAAAGTTTTTCCATAAGCTGTCTCTCGAGGTTTTTCAGAGAATTTGGCAATACATAGTTCCCATGTGACGTCACATCTGTGGAATTTCCGGGGTTTCCCTCATGTGTGGAGGCGGAGCAGCAGTTGCAGGACAGTCTACTGGATGTCTATTTTTCACGTTTTTTTTTTTTTGTTAATTTCTAATTAATTGCAATGGTTACTTCGTGTTGGGTCAGTGGGTGTTCCAGTCGGGTAGACGTTTGGGCAATGCGCAGGTTTCACTTAATCCAAAAAAAAGTAAACGTGAAGGATTTATCTCATCGGAGAAGCTCACAGCAGCTGACTGCTCGGATCTGCTCTGAAGACGTCTGCTTTTGGCCGGTAAACAAAATATTCTACATAAATCATTTTGTGAAACAATGTCAGAACAATGTTAGAGTACAACTGTCTGTGTGTTAGAGCTGTTTTTTTTTTTTTATTTAGCAGCACCGTCTTGCTGTGTGTAGCTTAGCATGTCGCTAACGCGACAAAGGCCTCTTCATGCCTGGACCACGGTCTCCCCGCCGAGACCGCCCCAGTGGGGGAAGGAGGACGGGAGCCAAGTCGTGCGGACGACGCGTCGGTCCCATGGGACGTGCCCCCGCGGCCGCGACGGATCCACACCGTCCGACCTACCTGAGCTCGCCGCAAACCTCCGTGCAACGGACCCTCCGCTCCGGATGCTATGGGGCCAAGATGGTGTAGTGGCAGGGGAACCGACTTGGGACCCGAAGGACCCAGGTTCGAACCCCAGTCACGGCATAACTGGTATGTTTGAGCAGCACATCTCATCCCAATTGCTACCCGGCGCGCTTTCTATAGCTGCCCACTGCCCCACCTGGTGGTGATTGGGTTGAATGCAGAGTCAAATTTCATCTTGTATGGAAACATACACAGATGACAAAAATTTGACATTATTATTATTATTAACATGCTAACTTCCAACACAGTAACACTCAAAGTGCTGGTTCTGGTCCGTGTTGAGCCTGGACTTTTTTTGGCTGTGTGTTATTTTAGTTAAACCTTTATTTAGCTGGTTAGATATGATTGAGACAGTTTACACATCTTTTTTGGATTTAAAGCTGTGAAGCTCCTCGGTGTGCGCTCCTCGTAGTAATTAAATAATTAATGATATCAGAGTAACTACTTGGTGACAAGTTGTTGTCCGCTTCGTCTGCCATGATTTCTTTCTCCAACTCATTCAACTCTGACCACTGCCATTTTGCTCTTGTGCCTTGGTGAAGCTAGTAATGTATTTAGCTGTGGTAGCTCGAGTCTGTTTGTCCGCCATTTCTGCCTTTACGAGTGGCGAAAAACCCGGTATTGCGCAATACTTGCCACTGTGTGGGAACTACCGGTATGTATACACCCAACCAACCACAGACCACGTGCAATCACATCAGCCCAGGACCTCCACATCCAGCATCTTCGCTTCCAAGATCGTCTTGAGACCAGCTACAAACTGTCAGAAACCGTCTAAGGGAAGCTCATCTGCATGCTCGTCATCCTCATCGGGGTCTCCACCTGACTGCAGTTCATCGTAGTAACTAACTTTGCTCACAATCGACGGAATTTGGTATTTTGGAGAGGTGTTCTCTTCATGAAGGAATCCCGGTTTTCACTGTACAGGGCAGATGACAAACTGTGTGTATGATGTCATGTGGGTGAGAAGTTTGCTGATGTCAAAGTTGTGAATCAAGTGGCCCATAGTGGCGGTGGGATATGAGCGGGAGTATGTTATGGACAATGAACACAGGGACTGGTGTGGTTACACGTGGTCTGCGGTTGTGAAGCCGGTTGGATGTATAGTAGTCCCTTGCAACTTCGCGGTTCATTTTTCACAGACTCGCTCTATTGCAGTCTTCAAAATAAGATTGGACATGACACACAATTAATTGGCTGATTGATGGATGAGGTGCACAACTGGCAAGGAATTTTTATTTAAAATAAATTATTTAAAATTATTTAGCACCAGTGTGCAGCCCAAGCTGCAGGAGATGCGGCTGATCGCTCTGCAGCGGAGAAGTGGGCGTGGCCAAGAGAGCCAGGCGGCAGAGTACAGCCGAGGCAGAGAGCGGAGTTCATGACATGCTGTGCTCTTTTATAGCATTTAGAGCTCAGAAACATTGTTCAGAATATTGCAAGTGTGGGAAGGTTTAAAACGTCTTTATATATAAATATTAAAATAAACTGCTACTTTCTACTTGTACTACTATTCCTACTTTGTGGTTTTCCACTCATCACGGGTGGATGAGAACAGAAACCCCCATGATAAACGAGGGACTACTGCATGGACAATTTCTCTGAACATGGACATTCTTGCAATCAGCATGCTAATTGCACGCTCCCTCAAAACCTGCGACACCTGTGGGATTGTGCTGTGTGATAAAACTTCACATTTTAGAGTGGCCTTTTATTGTGGTCAGCTTAAGGTACACCTGTGCAATAATCATGCTGTCTAATCAGTATCTTGATGCGCCACACCTGTGAGGTGTGTTGTTTCAGTGAAACTGCAAGGAATTTTTAATGTTTTTCAAACTCTGTCCACTTTATTCCAGTCGCACACCTGCTAACATGCTACTACTCAGTACTCTTCTTCATCAATATACAAACCGGATTCCAAAAAAGTTGGGACACTAAACAAATTGTGAATAAAAACTGAATGCAATGATGTGGACGTGCCAACATCTAATATTTTATACAGAATAGAACACAAATCACAGATCAAAAGTTTAAACTGAGAGAATGTATCGTTTTAAGGGAAAAATCTGTCGTTTCAAAATTTCATGGCGTCAACAAATCCCAAAAAAGTTGGGACAAGTCCATTTTACCACTATGTGGCATCCCCCCTTCTTCTTACAACACTCAACAGACGTCTGGGGACAGAGGAGACCAGTTTCTCAAGTTTAGAAATAGGAATGTTCTCCCATTCATGTCTAATACAGGCCTCTAACTGTTCAATCATCTTGGGCCTTCTTTGTCGCACCTTCCTCTTTATGATGCCCAAATGTTCTCTATAGGTGAAAGATCTGGACTGCAGGCTGGACATTTCAGTACCCGGATCCTTCTCCTACGTAGCCATGATGTTGTGATTGCTGCAGAATGTGGTCTGGCATTATCTTGTTGAAAAATGCAGGGTCTTCCCTGAAAGAGATGACGTCTAGATGGGAGCATATGTTGTTCTAGAACCTGAACATAGTTCTCTGCATTAATGGTGCCTTTCCAGACATGCAAGCTGCCCATGCCACAAGCGCTCATGCAACCCCATACCATCAGTGATGCAGGCTTCTGAACAGAGCGTTGATAACAACTTGGGCTATCCTTGTCCTCTCTGGTCCGGATGACATGGCGTCCCAGTGTTCCATAAAGAACTTCAAATTGTGACTCATCTGACCACAGAACAGTCTTCCATTTTGCCACACTCCATTTTAAATGACCCCTGGCCCAGTGCAAACGTCTGAGCTTGTGGAGCTTGCTTAGAAATGGCTTCCTCTTTGCACTGTAGAGTTTCAGCTGGCAACGGCAGATGGCACGGTGGATTGTGTTCACTGACAATGCTTTCTGGAAGTATTCCTGAGCCCATTCTGTTATTTCCTTGACAGTGGCATTCCTGTTTGAGGTGCAGTGACGTTTAAGGGCCCGGAGATCACGAGCATCCAGTAGAGTTTTACGGCCTTGACCCTTACGCACAGCGATTGTTCCAGATTCTCTGAATCTTTTGATGATGTTATGCACGGTTGATGATGATAACTTAAAAGTCTTTGCTATTTTACGCTGGGTAACACCATTCTGGTATTGCTGCACTATCTGCACAACAATGGTGGAATTGGTGATCCTCTTACCATCTTGGCTTCTGAGAGACACTGACACTCTGAGAAGCTCTTTTTATACCCAATCATGTTGTCAATTGACCTAATTAGTGTTAATTGGTCTTCCAGCTGTTCATTATATGCTCAATTTCCTTTTTCCAGCCACTTACTGCTACAAATGTATTTGTCCCAACTTTTTGGGGATTTGTTGACACTGTGAACTTTTGAATGAACATATTTTTCCTTTAAAATTTTACATTTACTCAGATTAAACTTTTGATCTGTCATCTATGTTCTATTACAAATAAAATATTGACATTTGCCATCTCCACATCATTGCATCCAGTTTTTATTCACAATTTGTTTAGTGTCCCAACTTTTTTGGAATCCGGTTTGTATATAGGTACAGGAAAGTAATAGCAAAGGTGAAGACACTGCCACCAAGAGGATGGGAGTACAAAGACTCGTATCACAACAAGGTGGAGGGAGTACTGTATCTCAGCAAAGAAGTGCTCACTAACATAGATTTACACAAACTCGGGAACAATATTTGTGAAAAAAAGATATTTTGTGTACATACAAAAAAAACTTAGATCTTTGAGCACAGCTCATGAAAAATGGGAGCAAAAACAAAAGTGTCACATTTATATTTTTGTTCAGTGCATGTTGAGATTGACTCAGTTTTAATTACAACAAATTTTTGCTCATTCCCTCTAAAATTACACGAGCTGAAGCCATTTTTGTACAGGCAATGTTGAACAGTTGTAATCAGTTGTAGATGTGCATCAAATGATTACTTTCTCAGTTTTGTTAAATGTTGTCCAGTGGTTCATGGGATGTTTTCCTAAGAGACTGAACTGACTTCACCAGATAATGGCAAAAACAAACAAACAAACAAACAAACAAAAACAGATCTCATACGATCAGTTAGCACTTAAAGCTACTGTATGTAACTTTTCTAAAAATATATTTTTAGCATATTTCTTCACTCTGTCACTATCTCCTGACAGACTGATGTTAGACAAGTAATCTCTGAAAAAAACTATAGTTAGTCCTCTGGCTTCTCCAGGTGGTACTACAAGCATTTCTAAAAAGCCACAGTGACCCGCCGTTAACCAGCCAATAAAAACAGAGTTTTTAACCAGCCAATAAAAACAGAGCTTCTCACACCCCTAACCCACGCCCCCGCCTGTCCCAGCCGTTCACAAGACAGGCCATGCTGTGGGGGAGGAGCTAAGGAGGCTGAGTTGCAGTTCAGCTGAGAGCAAGGGGGAGAGACCAGAAAGGTGTCTCTGTTCAAAATTTTTTTGTCCATGGTTTTCCAGAAACTACATACTGCAGCTTTAAAGTATGTGTTGATGATGACTCTTAGTAACACACCCAGTTTTAGCTCAATACAGTAGTTATAAAATTGACTGAGGTATAATTTTTTAATGTTTGCTAAGGTTGCCTAAAGGTAATCAACTATAGATGTCTTTCTAATAATTTATTTCTGAAGGTTTTCTTAAAATTAGTACAAAGGTTTATAGGATATTTTGCTAACATGACAAACACAGGCAAAAACATTACCTATTGCTTTTTCCATTTGACAATTTGCAATATTTACAATACAAACAGTTTTTATAATTAGCCCGTTCTTTTATAATCGCTGCTCATAATATGAACCATTGCCTTACAGAGTCAGAGTCAGAAGCTGTGTTTCCATCCATTTTCATTTCGATTTTTGAGCTAATTTTTGAAATCTCGCAAATATGTAAATACAAATTAATGCGAAGCAGAAGTGTTTCCATCTACTGACTTGTAGCGCATCTACCAAGCCACGCACAGCGTCATTACGTCAGACGTCAGCGTCATTACGTCAGAGTCAGCGACGTCAGCACTGCGCATGTCTACAGTAAACAGGAAGTAGCGGTTGAAAACAGAACCCGGCCACACATCTCGTCAAAATGGAGAGAATATTTCAGGTACGTGTTGCTATCGGGCGAGTTGTATTTATTCTGTCATGCCAACTAGTTTTAGCGATGTTACATGTTGTCCGGAGCGGAAACAGCTGATCAGTCACGTGACGTGAATGTTCGCTTCGGCAGCACGAGTCGGCAAATGTGTTTCCATCTGTCGTTTTGCGCATCTGCTCGGTTTCGAAGATCCCAAAAACCACCTCAAGCGAGCGTATCTACTTTTTGGCGAATTTCAGGAAGTAACTGCGCATTTTGCCGTTTCCATTAAGCTTTTCTGCTGCGATACTTCAAAATGCGCACCTAGAAACCTTGATGGAAACACGGCTAGAGAGTCTTTATTGTCATTTGCACCGCATGTGGTACATGTGATGAAAACGAGATTATGTACACAGGGTCCCAGTTACATCCAACAACAAATGCAAGAGAAAAACAGTAATAACATCTAGGATTAACTAAGAAAAACATCAACTAGTAATACACTAAGCCCAACACATGCAGTGACACAGCTGACAGGCAGTTGTCCATATTAATGCTTACTGTCATCAGCAAGGTATTGTTTGCATATTAACACAAAAAAAGAGTGGGAGTAATGGGGAAAAAAAAGGGAGCTGTCTCTTTAAATCGTAACTACTCTTCTGTGGGTGAATACTTCCTCCACACAGCCTTTGCTCCTTATCTCCTAGTTCAAGCCAGTCCCCCCTCTGATCCTTGGACTATAAATAATACAGTAATTCTGTCATTCTGCCTTGTTAGAGCTACTAATATGCAGCCTTCTACCCATAATCAGCTAATGTACACAAAACCAACCAAAGTTTCCTTCAGCTTCTAATTTAAAACAACTCAGCGATTGGCAGTGCAGACATAGGGAGGTCTGAAGAAAACACTAACAGGCTTGTGAAGAAGCAAAGGTTCATACTGGGTTTTAAAAAAAGACACTTGAGGGCATTTTCAAGTCGTT
>JBBPBX010059058.1:11481-21901 GCA_038048925.1 Garcialebias charrua | reverse complement strand
TGTTAGGTGAAGTCTTGGTTCAGTTTCTCAGTCCAAAATTATATAACAACATTGGCTGCCCTACTATCACAGAAACTGTATTCTGTGATTTTGATGATTTCTGGCAAACCGGTCAACAAATGAGTCAAGATTCAGATTTTGTGTTAGCAGGATTTAATTGTAACTAAGAAACTTATCCAACATTAATAAAACTTAACTCAAGTTGCCTTTTTGGACATGCATGAATATATTTGTATACACTGTACTTGTCTGTAGTAGAGAGAACATTAATCTTCTCTTGGCGGTGCAAATTCTGCTAACACAAAACGTGTAACTACTTAAAACTTTTAAGTAGTTACTTTCACCCAGTCTCTTTTTCATCACATGCTTCCAAAAGTCAACAATTATGTTTGTATTCTGCATCTGTCTGTTAGCAAAATATCTTATGAACAACTGAATAGATTTTGATTAAACTTTCAAGAAATAATCACTGAATGGCTCTCTACGACTGGTTGACTTTTAAAGTACATCCAATTCAAGATGGCTGCCACAGCTAACTGACTTAAACAACACAAAATTGACTACAACTCAGTCAATTTGACAAAAAAATTGAGATAAAATTAGTGTGGTAGTAGCTGAGACTCAACCCCAAAGCATATTCAAAGGACTATTAATGCATAAGAACTTTCTTTAAAATTGTAACGTTATTTATTTGGAATCAATGGTGTTGGTCTGTTAGCAAAATATCTCATGACCCTCTGGACAGGTTTTGAAAAATCTTTCAAGAAAAAATAAACGGATGTTTCTTTACTGATGATTAACTTTTGGATACAATTGAATTGAAGATGGTTGCAGCAGGCAATTGAAATAAGCCAAACTCAAAAATGGTTATAATTCAGTTAATTTTACAGATATGGGGTTAAGTGATTGTTTGTTTAAAGTTATTTTATATAATAATAATAATAATATAATAAACTTTATTTGTATAGCACCTTCCTACAATGCCTTGCATTGACCAAGGTGCTTAACAGGATAAAAAGATGAATAAACTGGAACAATAAATCAATGAAAATAGAATAAGAAACAACAGCAATAAAAGAAGGCAATGGAAATAAAAATGCTACATACTAAAATACCAAAAGTAATAAAAGTTACACACTGAAAGCTTTTTTGAACAAGTGGGTCTTCAGTCTGGTTTTGAACAGAGTCAGATCAGAGGTGGCACGCAGCTCAAGGGGGAGACTGTTCCAGGCTTTTGGGCCGGCAACAGAAAATGACCGGTCTCCCCATTGTTTGTACCTTGAGCGAGGCACCTCCAGCAGGTGTTGACTGGCAGAGCGTAAAGCTCTGCCGGGCTGATGGGCTTTCAAAAGTTCTGAGATGTACAGAGGAGCAAGTCCATTCAGAGCTTTGAAAACAAACAGGAGCAGCTTGAACTGTATCCTGAACTGAACCGGGAGCCAGTGTAGAGAGGACAGGACAGGAGTGATGTGTTCATATTTTCGTGTGTTGGTCAAAAAGCGCGCGGCAGAGTTCTGTACAAGCTGTAAACGGGAGATGGAGGATTGATTAATACCAACATACAAAGCATTACAATAATCAAGTCTGGAGGTCACAAAGGCATGGATGGCCTTCTCCAGATCACCACGGCTGAGAAATGACTTGACTTTAGAGAGCAGACGGAGCTGGAAAAAGCTGGTCTTGACAACAGAACTGATCTGTTTATCAAACTTTAAGTTGGAGTCAAGCTGCACTCCAAGATTTCTGACCACCGGGTTGAAGTGGGGGAGGGGAAAACCAACACTGGGACTGGGAAGGATGTTGCTGGTGTCATCGGGTGCACCAAATAAAATGCATTCAGTTTTATCTGTGTTTAGGTGGAGGAAGTTTTGAGAGAGCCAGTGCTTAATGTCATTTAAGCAGTTGACAAGAGTGTTTGAACTGGGTGAGGGGTTGGGAGTGACTGGCAGATAGATTTGTAAATCGTCTGCATACATGTGAAAAGACAGGTTATGACGTGCAATGATTGATCCTAATGGCAGCATGTAAAGAGAGAAGAGGACTGGCCCTAGAATAGATCCCTGTGGTACGCCAGAGGTCAGAGGGGTTGATGAAGAGGAGGACAGATCGCCTATCATGACAGAAAAAGTTCTCCCAGACAGGTAAGATTTGAACCACTCAAGCACAGCTCCCTGGAGGCCAACCTGCTGAGACAAGCGGTTGATTAGTACCTGATGGTCGACGGTGTCAAAAGCTGCTGAGAGGTCTAACATCACCAGCAGAGCAGGGTTTTTTGCATCCAGGGACAGAAGAATGTCATTCTGTACTTTGAGCAGTGCAGATTCAGTGCTGTGACGAGCTCGAAAACCTGACTGAAATTTTTCAAACAGGTTGTTGAGTTCTAGAAAAGATTGAAGTTGAATAAAAACAATCTTTTCTAGGACCTTTGATAGAAATGACAGATGGGAAACTGGTCTGAAATTAGAGAGAGCTGTAGGATCTAGGCCTGGTTTTTTGAGAAGAGGCCTGACCACAGCATGTTTGAAAGCAGATGGCACAAAACCTGAAGATAGACAGCTGTTAATAAATGACAAAACACAAGGACCAATTACATCAAAAGAATGTTTGAATATTTTTGATGGAATGATGTCCAGAGAACAGTTTGTTGGTTTCATCTGCTGAACCACCTTGATGAGGTGAGGCAGTGAAACCAGGTCGAACTGGTCAAAAACAGCAGTGGTTATTGCAGATGCACATGACTGGATGGTGTTGGATGGACTGACAATGTTCTGCCTGATAGAGTCTATTTTGTTGACAAAATAGCTCTGAAAGTCGTCACAGGTAGACTGTGTGGCAGTTTTCAGAACATTGACAGATGGATTGATAACAGACTGGAGTGTGCTGAAAAGCGTCCTCGGCCGGTTGGAGCTGGTGGAGATTAAATTGGAGAGGTACTGTGACTTGGCCTGCTTCACAGCATTTTGATAATCACAGAGACAGTCTCTCAGTATTCCCTGAGATACATGAAGCCGGTCGCGCCTCCATTTTCGCTCTGCTTTTCTGCAACGTTGTCGAAGAGCTCGCGTCGTTTCGTTGAGCCATGGTGATGGTCTGTTTTTTGAAGATGCCTGTTTGAGAGGAGCGATGGAGTCCAAGATCGTTGTGCAGGTGTGATGGAAGGAGGTGATGAAGTCCTCAGGATGTAGAGATGGGTCCAGGCTGACAGCAGAGCAAAAGTCAGTGCTCTTAAAGGCATCAGTGAACTGACTTGGGGTGGATGGGGTGATGGAGCGGCAGAGACGTGCTGGGAGAATAGCCTTCGGTGCAGGAGAGGTGAAAAATTCAAATAAGATGGGAAAATGGTCTGAAATACAGGTGTCCAGGATCTCCACAGCAGGTATTTGAAGGCCGTGGGAGATAATTAAATCCATTGTGCGTGGCCCCCGAGACCGACTGTGACAGGTTAAAAGAGTCCAGGAGGTCCTGAAACTCACATCCAAGTTGATTACTTGGGCAGCAGATGTGTGCGTTGAAGTCTCCACAGAAAAGCCAAGAGTCAAACTTTGGTAGCAGGTCAGCCAGTAGTTCTGAAATTCTTTTAAATAATGGGGTGATATACAATTTTTTTCTTCTTTCTGCACTCTTTTCATTCAATGTTTTCTTTTTGATGAATTTGTTTTATTTTGTCTCTTTTAAATGAATGAATAAATTAATTAAATAAAATATTAAATAGCTTTACATCTGCTAAGTTCATGGCATAAACCAACACAGACATGTTCCTGTTTTTAGTGTTGTACATCGCTTTATATTGTAGCTGTTTATTATGATATGATGCGAAGCCACGGAGCTCCAGGGGCAAGCTGGCCGGAATCAGAGCGCCCATCCTGGGATGAAAAAGAAAAACACACCGCTGAAGCCCCGGAGCTCGAATGTCCAGCGTAAAACTAAAGGCCCCCCCATAGCTCTGCGTTAGGCCGTACGTTGTACTACGTGCGCGTTCGGTGCGTGTGCGTTCGTCCACACAGCTCTGCGTTTGTTCTCGCGTTTTCGTTCCAAATTCATACCGCAGAGCGTTCGCTGATTGGTCATTTGCTGACACGCCTACTGAATTGATTGACAGGTCGGGAGGAGAAAAAAAAAAAAGCGAGCCGGCAACTTCACACAGCTTCAGCCGCAGCGGTTTTATATCTTATTAAAAAGTTCTAATAAAAAAAAAACCAGGGAGTGCTGGTCCTTCAACCCACCAGGAAATTTGCAGAACCTTGCGCAGCCAGGTAGGACACGAGTTTAAGTCGCTCGTGAACAAATTCATTCATTTCCTCATCATTTCAGTCATGGAGTCAGTGGAGGAGGAAGAGATCACTTGACTTTTGGCAAAAACACTAAAGAAAAGGCCAGATCAGGGATGAAGAAGAGGAATCTAATACATTTGTGTCACATACAAAACAGTCTAGCGCCATGCAGTTTATTGTGAGACAACGCGTTTGCGTACGCGGTCGTAAAGTTTGAGCTTGGCGCGTACATGGTACACTTGTGCCTCTGCGTTCGTACGGCGTACGTACGGCAGACGTACGGCATACGTACGGCGTATTGCGGCATACGGTCGAACGCAGAGCTATGAGGGGGGCCTTAACTTGACCATGGTTTATTGTGGCGCTATGGCTCTGCAAACATTGAACGTTGCTGTCTTGCGGTGTTTAGTGTAAAATACTTTCACACAATGGACACATGTTACTTTGTTACAATGAAAAGACGGCTAGCTGCTAGCTACAATGCTACTCACCAGTGTTGCCAGATCTTGCGACAGAAACAAGTGACCAGCTCCATGAAAACAATCCATAAACAAACGACCCGTTCCATGAAAACAATCCCAAACAAACGACCCGCTCTTTGAAAACGATCCCAAAACAAGCCCAACTGAGTACCACTCAGTCCTCACGATGCAGCTGGCTGCAAACTATGAAATGGATTTCCTGAATGTGAGGCGGGTTTTGTTACTCTGGGTTCATGAGACAGGCCTCCGTTCGGGAAATCCATTCCATAGCTTGGAGCCAACGTGCATCATGGGTTGGATCAATCCGATATGTAAACAAGGCTGGTATCGGTATGTGCCATGAGCATTGGTTCCGCTTCTTGCTCGGAGGGCGGGCAACAGGTAGGGCCAGGCTCCGTGTTACACGGGCACAGGCCCGTGTTGGCCCCACCCCAGAACCGCCACAGTCCCAGAGCCTCTTTCTCCACTGTAGAATATGTGCGTTTAGCAGAACTCAGGGTTCTGGAAGCAAATGCGAGTGCGTTCTGTGCCATTTGATTGAATTTGAGATAGCACAACACCAAGTACCGGTACATAATCAGAGGCATCAGTGGACACAATAGTAGGAAGGTCAGGATCAAAAAGGGCAAGAGTAGGACTTTCAACTAGCAGTTATGTTTTACTTTTTCAAAACTACACTGTGCTTCTTCAGTCCAGTTAAACACAACAGGCATGTAGCAGTTCTACAACTGTAGCAAAGATGGGTATCCAGACTTGTTATACCAGGAGAGCAGTCCCAGGAATGATCTCAGCTCACTGTCCTCTGTAGGTGCTGGAGCATGAAGAACAGCAGAAATGTGATCCTCAACAGGCTGAATTCCTTCTGCTGTCAATGTGTGTCCAAGAAAATGCAGACTAAATCTGTTAAAATGGCACTTGGATGTATTTAACAGCAGTCCATGATCTTTTAAACGCTGTAGCACAGCTTTCAGTTAATCATCGTGGTCAGTTTCACTGTGGCCCCAGATGATGACATCATCAATGTAGTTTGCTACTGTTGGTAGTCATTTCAGAACTGTGACTAGCATTTTCTGAAAGGCAGAAGGAGCAGAAGCAAGACCATAGGGAACACAACATAATCTGAACAGTCCTTCATGGGTGATGAAAGTAGTGAGGTCATGATTATCCTCGTGCAAAGGTAGCTGGAAATAAGCACTCTCCAAGTCTATGGTAGAAAACACAGTTGCTCCTTTTAGCAGACTGAACATTTCATCAGTGTGTGGGAGAGGAAAACTGTTGGTTATCACAGCTTTGTTGGGCTCTTGCAGATCCACACACGTGAATTGTTCCTGATTTCTTTTGCAGGACAACAATAGGGGAGACCCAAGGTGATGCGTCAATTTTCTCAATCACACCAGCCTGCAGGCAGTGGCGGCTCCTTATATGGGCTACATGGGTGGCCGCCCAGGGCGGCCTCCAGCAGGGGGCGGCATAACAACATATAACACAGAACACCACTACCGCGCTGCTCCTTGGCCACCCCGCCTCCACTTTTAGTTTAGTTTTTGTTACATGCCTGGAGGTGACACCGTAAGTGCGGTCAGTGGAAAGATTGAAGGGAGAAAAAGCAATGGTGGTGCAGAGAAGAGAAAAATTAAAAAGAGAAAGATTCTGGAAACAGGCGCAGCTAAATGTACAAACATTGACACATTTTTCATTCAAATAGCTGCAGTTTGTAAATGAGAGAGATCAAACAGGTGAGACATGATGTTTAACTTTGCCTGCAAAACACCGTTCAAGTTAATTATCAAGTCAATTAATTTTGTGGTGTATGGTATTGTGACATAACATACTGTTATATAATTTAAATAATATTATGATGTGACGACACATAACTGAAACTTTGTCAGAAGCAAGATGCTCTGCTCCATCATGCAACAGCCCAGAGTGGGCAGGTAGGATTACTCATTAACTGAATATTATCATAATAATATAATGAAGAGTATGAGTCTGGTGAAGACCTGCTCTATATGAGAAGTGCAGACATCGAGGCGAGCTCCAGGCCACAGCTGGCCTCTCCGCTGCCCGTCGGCTCCGTGTCCCCGGTGACACCATCCATCCACCCGCCCATCCTACAGCAAGGCTTGTTAGAATGTTAGCTTGTTGCTCCTCCGGTCCGGCTAGCTGTCTGCTGCTTCACGTGGTCCATAGCATCATTTATATTTGGCAATCCGTCCCTCCGCAAAACCGCCATTCAGTTCACAGCTCATGTATCCGAGCGCAGGAACCTCTGATCGGACACGGTGCGTCCGAAACCGGCTGTCAAGTTGGAGCTAACCGAAGCTAACTGAAAAATGGCGGACACTGCCGAAAACATAGCTCGGTGTCCAGGGTTAGCGATCGGCTATTGCTGCTCCGGGCCTGAGACGTCCACAGAGTTCACCGAGCATTTCCAGCTCATTTATCCATATGAGCATGCCTGGATTTTTGCATGGGCTTACAGGGGCTGTAGCCCAGGGCCCCGGCGCTTCGGGGGCCCCAAGGGATTTTTTTTTGTGAACAGATAGTGTCAGAATTTAACCAATGACTAAGATGATTTTGACAGCATAGTTGAACATTTTTCTAATTTGTTCTGTCAAACGTCCATCTTGAATCTTCTTCTTCTTGTGAAAGGAGGGTGCGTGGAAGAGTGGAAGACGTTGCCGCTACGGGGAGGGCTGCAGCCGGTCCCCCTCCCGCTGCCGCGGCTGGGGGGTTCGCGACTACGGCCGGTCCCCCACCCGCCGCTGCTGCAGGGTGGGGGGTGGGGAGTCCGCGGCTGTGGACAGTCCCCCACCCGCCGCTGCTGCGGGGGGTCCGCGGCCCATGCTGCCGGGGATTGTATCAATGTTGAGTTGCCAGCTGTAAGTAGGGAAACAACAAGTGTGTGTGGGGTTAAAGGTGATAGCACAGAGGCGGGGAGAGAAACGGAGAGCAAGAAGTGCAGGAGGGTGATGAGGAGTTAGTGTGTGTTGAGGAAGAGAAAGCGGAGGTGGATGGAAAAAGAAAAGGTGCAGGAAAGAAAAGTGAGAGGTCAGGAGCTGGTGTGGAGGGAGAAGCAGGGGCGGCTGTAGAGGAGATCGAGGTGGGGCCCCCAACCCAGGTGAAGAAACGAGGGAAGAGAAAAAATGTTGATGTTGCTAGACGGGCCAGCAAAATGTGTACAGAGATGAGGAAGGGAGTGGACACAGTGAGAGCTGGTGCTCTGACTTCAGTGAAGCCTCTGTGTCACAGGCCGACTGCACTGAACCCCGTTATCCTGTGGAAACGTTACTGTCTTTCCTCAAACAGGCAAAAGGACTGAGAGGAGTTAAAGTTGAAAGTCACTTACCAAATCTGAGAACTTATGACTCAGCCAGACATTACATTAGGCACAAAACAGAATCTGGGTTCACTGACCAAGAAATTTTCAGATTAAGGACAATAATGAGCAAAGTCAGAAAACAATTCTGAACAAATGATGAACACCAGCATTTTAATATTTCTCATAATCATTTTGTACCCACTTTTAAACCTCTCACTCAACATGGATTCTTTTAAAATAGCATCTTTAAACATCAACAGAGCTAGAGAGGCTGTGAAGCATGCGCTGGTTTACCAAACCATTAAGTATAAAAACATTGACGTTCTGCTTTTACAAGAGACACATAGTGATGAATCAAATGAGACAGAGTGGCGCAGGGAAGTTTGTGTTGAAGTCCTGGCAACAATTGCTATTCACTGATTTTATTTTGTGATGCAAGCATCATATTCTAGTTTCAAACCCTAACATGTGGTTTTGTCTTTCTAGAAACCAGTTCAGGGTTGTTTGTAGTTTGTGACAACTGGCATATTAAAGTTGTAAGATGTGAAAACTTACTATTCAGTCATTTTCTGCTCATCACCTGAACCAAAGCAAAGCAAACACACAAAATAAAAACATATATATACAAAGTATATATATATATATATATATATCCATCCATCCATTTTCTTCCGCTTATCCGGGGTCGGGTCGCAAGGGTAGCAGCCTAAGTAGGGAGGCCCAGACTTCCCTCTCCCCAGCCACTTGGAGCAGCTCCTCTGGGGGAATCCCAAGGCGTTCCCAGGCCAGCCGAGAAACATAGTCCCTCCAGCGTGTCCTGGGTCTTCCTCTGGGCCTCCTCCCGGTGGGACATGCCCGGAACACCTCACCAGGGAGGCGTCCAGGAGGCATCCTAACCAGATGCCCGAGCCACCTCAACTGGCTCCTCTCGATGTGGAGAAGCAGCGGCTCTACTCCGAGTCCCTCCCGGATGACTGAGCTTCTCACCCTATCTCTAAGGGAGAGTCCAGACACCCTGCGGAGAAAACTCATTTCAGCCGCTTGTATCCGAGATCTCGTTCTTTCGGTCACAACCCAAAGCTCATGACCATAGATGAGGGTGGGAACGTAGATCGATCGGTAAATTGAGAGCTTTGCCTTTCGACTCAGCTCTCTCTTCACCACGACAGACCGGTACAGTGCCCGCTTCACTGCGGATGCTGCACCTATCCACCTATCGATCTCACGCTCCAGTTTTCCCTCATTCGTGAACAAGACCTCGAGACAATAAACTCCTCCACTTGGGGCAGGACAACCTCCCCGACCCGGAGAGGGCATGCTACCCTATTCCGGCTCAAGACCATGGCCTCGGATTTGGAGGAACTGATCCTTATCCCGGCCGTATCACACTCGGATGCAAACCACTCCAGCGAAAGCTGTAGATCACGACCTGATGAAGCCAATAGGACCACATCATCTGCAAAAAACAGAGAAGAGATTCTAAGGCCACCAAAATGGATAATAATAATAATAATAATAATGAATTCCATTTATAATGCACTTTTCATTAATAAAAATCTCAAAGTGCTACAAAGTGTAATAAAGCAAAGATCAAAATAAAACAAGTGATAAAATCAAATAAAATCAATAATAATATCGACTAAGATCAAAGATAGGATCCTCTCAACACCTTGGCTGCGCCTAGAAATTTTGTCCATAAAAGTTATGAACAGAATCGGTGACAAAGGTCAACATTGGCGGAGTCTAGTTCTCACTGGAAACGAGCCTGACTTACTGCTGGCAATGCGGACCAAGCTCTGACACCGGTCGTACAGGGACCTAACAGCCCATATCAATGGGCCTGGTACCCCATACTCCCGGAGTACCCCCCACAGAACCCCCCGAGGGACGCGGTCGAATGCCTTCTCCAAGTCCACAAAGCACATGTAAACTGGTTGGGCAAACTCCCATGTACCCTCCAGGACCCTGCTGAGGGTGTAGAGCTGGTCCAGTGTTCCACGACCAGCACGAAAACCACACTGCTCCTCCTGAATCCGAGGTTCGACTATCCGACGGACCCTCCTCTCCAGAACCCCTGAATAGACCTTACCAGGGAGGCTTAAGAGTGTGATCCCCCTATAGTTGGAACACACCCTACGGTCCCCCTTTTTGAATAGGGGAACCACCACCCCAGTCTGCCAATCCAAGGGAACTGCCCCCGATGTCCACGCAATATTGCAGAGTCGCGTAAGCCAACACAACCCCACAACATCCAGAGCCCTAAGGAACTCAGGGCGAATCTCATCCACCCCCGGAGCCCTGCCACCGCGGAGCTTTTTAACCACCTCGGTGACCTCAGCACCAGC
>JBBPBX010059058.1:0-11375 GCA_038048925.1 Garcialebias charrua | reverse complement strand
TATGGGCCCCAATGTTGACTCTAGCCCAGGGGCCCCTATCCTCCTAAATCCGGCCCTGCATATGAGGCAACATCTGATCAGACACACGGTCCTCCAAAGCCGGCTGTCGAGGCCGGAGCTAACCAAAGCTAACCGCAAAATGGCGGAGACTGCCGAAAACTGTCGGCAGTGTCCGCCATTTTTCGGCAGTGCCGAAAACTGCCAGAAACTGCCGGAAACTGCGCAAATCGGCTTAAAAATAATAATAATAATGATACTTCATTAATAAAGCCATTTAAAACACCACAGCTGCAACAAAGTGCTGTACACATGAAATCAAGAACATTTAAACACGTAAAATGATTTTTTATAGATATTTTTATTAATAAGATGCGTTCGTAAAGTCGAAACGCCGTAAGTCGAGACCGCCGTAAGTCGAGACCGCCGTAAGTCGAGAACTACCTGTAGTATGAAAGTAATATGAAATAAGCCTGCATATTTTGCCATTGAAAATCTATTAATGGGTTAAGTCAAAATGTGTTTTCCATATAAAATGTACTAAAACTTTACAGATCATTGTCCTGATGCAGGCTCAATAAATGTAGTCCTCTGGACAGATTCTTCTTTGTATCAAAAAGACCTTCAGTCTGAGGAGCTGTGACAAACTCAGTCATCTTTCCTCCTTGATAGAGAGGAACGATGGTTTGAGAGAGGAGTAAAGGGGGCCATCTTTGTGAAAAGAAACCGTCCATCATTAAACAGAGGTGGAGGCCTCCGTATTCAACTGTCTTACCGTTCACATAAAATATTTGATAATGTTCTTATAGAAACAATTCTTGAATAATGTTCATAATGTGTTAATGCTACATGTTTGTCTCAGGCTACTTCTTGTTCTGCCATTAACTCTAAAATACTTATTGAATAGTTTATATATGTAATAATCTCAAAGCAACTGGCCCAGACAACATCCTGGGAAGGTACTGAAAGACTGCCGATCAGCTCTGCGAGGTGCTAGCCGACATCTTTAACTCCTTCCTAACCCTGGCAACTGTTCCCACCTGCCTGAAGACCGCCGCCATCATCCCAGTCCCAAAGAGCTCTTCAGTGACTGGTCTGAATGACTACTGGCCAGTGGCCCTCACCCCGATGGGTCATGACCCATATCAAATCTGAAAGTTATGCACCATAACTCATGTTCCCTGAAGGAAGGGAACGAGGTGCAACATACTTGCTATGGGAATTGCGCCCCTGCGCGATTACCTGAAGGAATATACTCACGTCTTTACGGCTAGGACGACAACGCCGCGCCAGAGGCCCTGCCCTCTGGGTACTTAAGCGGCTGACGCCCCTCCATCTTTCTCCAAAATTGCACTTCACTGAGCGTTCAGCATTGAAAAGGGCCAGATATGTTGCACCTCGTTCCCTTCCTTCAGGAATTGCAGCATACGGCCGAACGTAGAGCTATGAGGGGGGCCTTAACTTGACCATGGTTTATTGTGGCGCTATGGCTATGCAAACATTGAACGTTGCTGTCTTGCGGTGTTTAGTGTAAAATACTTCCACACAACGGACACATGTTACTTTGTTACAATGAAAAGTCGGCTAGCTGGTAGCTACGATGCTACTCACCAGTGTTGCCAGATCTTGCGACAGAAACAAGTGACCAGCTCCATGAAAACAATCCATAAACAAACGACCCGTTCCATGAAAACAATCCATAAACAAATGACTCTGGAGAGATTTGTCTGTTTTCACGGAAGGAGTCTCGCTGGGAAGGGTGTCATCTCGTGTAGTCATCACGACGAACGCCTCTAAAACAGGATGGGGGGTTATCTGTAGAAATCAGAACGCCTGCGGCCTTTGGAATGAGCAGGAAGTGAGATTACATATCAACTTCTTGGAGTTGCTGGCCGTATTCCTGTCATTAAAATACTACTTCAACAAAGGTCTGATTGCTGAACAACATATCCTGGTGAAATCAGATAACAGGACCACAGTGTCCTTCATCAACAGAGAGGGAGGGACAAGGTCCCAGGCCCTCCTTGGACTGGCGCAGAGGATGCTTACATGGTATGCTCCAAGAATCTTTTCACTTAGGGTGACTCATGTCCCTGGTGAACTAAATTATAGAGCAGACGCCCTCTTTTGGCGTCAGAATGGAGCCTGAACCCACGGATTGTGGAACAGGTCTGGTCACGATTTGGGAGAGCCTCTGTGGACCTGTTTGCTTGCAGGGCTAGCTCACACTGTGACCTCTACTTCTCCTTGAGGGAAGCAGACGCTCCATTGGGTATGGATGCTCTGGCATATGATTGGCCTGCAGGGGTGCTCTACTATGCCTTTCCACCTGTCCCTCTGATCGGGGCAACATTGGAACGGGTACGCCAGGGAGCCCTCTCCTTGATTCTCATAGCCCCCAAATGGCCACAGAAGACGTGGTTCCCGGAGTTGATATCAATGTTATCAGGGATACCATGGCAATTGCCTTCTCACAGGGACCTGCTGACTCAGGCACGTGGACAGCTTCTACACCCACGTCCAGAGTTATGGCAACTTTCAGTCTGGCCTCTGAAGGGAACTGGCTGAGAGCCTAAGGCTTTGGTTGCTTTGTCCCAAAACAAACAACAACAAGTTTCCCCTCTCCCTAACTGATCTAAGTAAGGACCTGGGAGGTTACCCTGTGCTTGGCCTGGGTTTTCTACCTCCACATTTGTCACCCACTGTCTTGTGACATGGTGGGTCCATTTTTCCTCCTGTTTCTCAGGATGCTCCAGTGGGAAAAGGAGATGATGAGTATTCACACTGATGGAGCACGCTCAGGTTGTCTCTAGTTGGTGTTGTATATATATATATATATATATATGCCCAGTGGAAACATCACGTTGATGTTCTTTACATTCTGCATTTTTTCCTCTTAGCATGGGCTCTCTACATTCCATTTACACTGATGGAGCACGCTCAGGTTGTCTCTAGTTGGTGTTGTATTTATATATATATATGCCCAGTGGAAACATCACGTTGATGTTCTTTACATTCTGCATTTTTTCCTCTTAGCATGGGCTCTCTACATTCCCTGTAGAAAGCAGCTGGGAGATGCCTGTCTTTTTAGGACGGATGTTCTCACATGCACTTTGCTGAGCATTTCAAGGGCGTGAATGGATTACGTTCCCATAGCAAGTATGTTGCACCGAGAGACCAGACTGAAAGGGAACTGAAAGTTATGCACCATAACCAGGTGCAACATATCTGGCCCTTTTCAATGCTGAAAGCTCGGTGAAGTGCAATTTTGGAGAAAGGTGGAGGGGCGTCAGCCGCTTAAGTACCCAGAGGATATGGGGCCTCTGGCGTGGCGGTGATGCCCTAGCCGTAAAGGCATGAGTATACTCCTTCAGGTAATCACGCGGGGGCGCAATTTCCATAGCAAGTATGTTGCACCTCCTTCCCTTCCTTCAGGGAACATGAGTTATGGTGCATAACTTTCAGATTTCTGTACCTGGGTTATTGAGCATGTACTCTGATGTCTTGAATCACTTTGGCTGTGGTTGCCTGAGAGGAGTCAAGGGGGGAGAGGACAGCCCCAGAAACCATCTTACCCTGTGCTTGGCCTGGGTTTTCTACCTCCACATTTGTCCAAGCCTAAGAGCGGCTTGAAGACCTTTCTTTTCGACCGAGCATACTTTACCTCCTCATGATTCTACTTTTGATCTTAGTTGATACTGTTATTGATTTTACTTGTTTTTTACTTGTTTTATTGACATTTAATTCTGTTGCACCTTGTAGCACTTTGAGATTTTCATTAATGAAAAGTGCGTTATAAATTGAATTCATTATTATTATTATTATTATTATCTTACCACCAGCAAACTGGTTGGTCCACTCTAGGAGCTTGCTTGATAGGGAAAACAGTTTGTATGAGACTGAATAAGTATTTCAGATGAAAGACGAAACGTTTCTACAGTGCATTGAGCATGCATCAGGGTTTCTACAATTTTTTGTTTTTGTTTTTTGAAGGTTAGAGGACCTGACTTCACTTTTTTTGAGTTTGTATGTTATTCTCAGACTGATGAAGCCCTTTGGATGGAGGGCAAAACGTCTCTCTCAAAAAAAGGAACTGTGTACATCATGTGTGTCAAACTCAAGGCCAGAGGGTCATATATGGCCCTCGTTGACATCGTACCTGCCCCCCCAGATGATATATGAAACGTAAAGTTGTTCAGAGTTTTGTCAGTTATATTTGATTGTGATGTCCAAAGCACAACAGAGAACATCAAATGAGACCAATCAAACTCTTGTTGAGGAACCTGTGACCAAAAGAAGATGTTGGGTATCTAACTTGACTTAATGTAGATTCTGAAACTGGCCATTGGTTTGAAAAATATTTTAATTTTGACTCCATTTTGTAATAATAATAATAATAATAATAATGAATTCAATTTATAACGCACTTTTCATTAGTGAAAATCTCAAAGTGCTACACACATTGAATGCTACACACATTCATACACCGGTAGCGGCAGACTACCATGCAAGGTGCTTTCCAGTCCTACCGGGAGCAACTCGGGGTTAAGTGTCTTGCCCAAGGACACAACGACACATGGTGTGGTGAACCGGGATTCGAACCACTAACCTTCCGATCGGGGGACGACTGCCATTACCACTACGCCACGGCCGCCCGTAAGTGAGTTTGACCGCCCTGTTCTAAATGTTTTCTAGATTCAAGGATGGGCTTTCAACACTGGATTTTATGAATGTTTTGGAGCAGCATGCAGCTGTGTTCAGGCCCGTCATGTGCTCAAGTGAGGAACAGCTGACGGCTGAAATATTAGAGGAAATCTTTGAGTTTCAGCTCAGTGAAAAGGGCAGCACCAGACGACAAGAAGAAACCAGAGTACTAGGATTCTGGAAAGACTATCTCCTTGAGACAGAAGGTTTATTTTATTAAAATTATTTATCGCTTTGCTTTCTTCTCTTATCAATTTTATTGTGACATCTTTAACTCAACTCATTACTTCCTTTTTAGGACAACAAACAGGGCTCTCACTCAAGGACATCCTGATGTTTGCCACTGGTCTAAACACGCTGCCTCCGTCCGGACTTCAGCCACAACCCAAACTGATGTTTCAGTCAACATCGCAATTTCCAGTCAGCAGCACCTGTGCAAGCACAATAAAAATACCAATGTCCAAGACATATGATCAGTTCAAAAATGACATGGACTTTAGGATTCAAAACTCTCCTGGATTTGGACTTTATTAAGTGCAAGTACAGTGTAACAACACAAAAATGTGCATGTTAACCTTTTAAGGCATCTGTTAACATGTGAAACCTGTTCTATGAAAGTTTTGATACTGTAACATTGTGGTTGATACAATTAAAATTGGACTCACATTTATTTACAAGTCTGCCATGTTTTTCAGTGTGATGTAGTTGTCCACATAGGATTCCCAGGTCAATGGAAGCACCAAGCCACTCTGTCTCTGGATGTCCTCAAACTGTGCCTGAAGATGCTCATCGCCACATCCGCTGTAGTTTGACTCAGTCATACCCATAAACGGTCCCAATTCCTCCTGGGAGATTGGGAACCCACAGTCAGTTCCACCAAACCTAAGAGTAAAATATGTACAGTACACATAGCTCAGTCATATGTTAACATTTCTTCAGTTGTTTGGAAATGAAGAATTTAAAATTAACAGAAATTATTAGAATAAAATGTCACATATTAACACATGGCTTAACACATGGCTGCTTATTTATTGTTTACCATATTATTTTTTTGAATGAATGCACTTTATTTAAAAAGGGACAATGTACAACTAACATAAATGTCACCATTTGAAGCACTGTACCAATTTATAGCTAAAGCTAATTCACAGCTGCAGTCCCTTGAACATGTTTTTTGAAAGTTGCCAAACAAGTAACAAATTAACTAGATGTAAATTAAATAAATGTGGAGGAAAAACCTGTGAGGTAGGTGGTACATGACATCTGGTTTACCAGATGGACAGCGACACTGCTTAACAGGTCTGATGGTATGTGTGTTCCATCTTTGCTTGCATTCATCAAGGTCTCTTTGTAGCATACCTATGGACACAAACTGCACTAGACATGTGTGTTCTTGACTGCCACTAAACAGATGTCTCTCCCTCAGATCATTCATCAGATCCATCCAGAACTGAGACCTACAACAAACTAAAATTAGAACTAATTTTGAACAATTCAGCAGAAAGGACAAAAATGGTCTAGTTTACAGGGGTGTCAAACACCCGGGCCGCTTCCGGCCCGCCAGGGGGTTTTATTCGGCCCGCGGATAAATCTGAATTATAAAAAAAAAAGAATAAATGCTATTTTCTTAAAATCTGCAGTTCCTATGATGTCCACTAGAGGCGCTATGTTTTAGTCAGTTCCTTTGTTGTGATACCCAGTGGCTCTAGGACCCAGAGGCGCTGTGGGAGACGCAGCAAGCAGAGACGCAGCTGCCAGCTGCTCATTTTCTCTGTGTCCGTGTGCGTAGCAAGCGTTCATCCTTATTTGAAACAGTACAAAAACAAGATTTCAGGGTTGCTAAGGGAGTTTGAGAAACGATTTCAGGTCTTTAGAAGAATAGAATAAAAAGTATCTCTTACCACGCTATCCTAAATTGACAGCACTGGCTGCAAAAATGTTCATGTTTGGGGCTACCTACCTTTGTGAGCAAGTTTTCTCACTAATGGACATTAATAAAACAAAGCTACGCTCAAAGATCAATTTATGTGTTCACAATTGCTTCCTAGATGTGGAAAATGGATTTTAAATTAATTCATTTCTAAATTTTGATGGGTTTGATGCATTTTTAGCATGCAGGGAAGAGTTTAACAAAACAGTTTGTTGACTAAATGTTTAAAACGTGTACTGAACAGTTTTTTTCATGTGTAATGCACTTAAATAAATGTTAAACTGAATAAAAGTGTAAAAGGACAATTAATTTAATGTAAATATTTTTATAATTTATTTCTTCTTTGCACTAATACAAAGAAAAAAAGTGGACTTACTGTTCGTTCTATGTAATTTTGGATTGAGTATAATGGGCTGGCCCGCTTGTGATCAGATTAAGCTGTATGCAGCCGCCAGATCAAAATGAGTTTGACACCCCTGGTCTAGAATGACATAACTGGTTTCCATAACTTTATGAAAATATTTAAATGTATCTTAGCCTACAGAGCAAAATAAAGATAATGTACAGATTGTAGAATAGACAAAGAGGGAGACTATAAACGTTGACCCTTTAGTTTATCTGTTTAGAATGTTATAAAATATTTAGGCATTAAAAAACAACATTATAATTGTCACTAATACACATTTACTAATTCATTCAAAAATGTTTGGCCAATTAGAGGTGGTTAAAATATTGATTTGGACATGCATTGAAGTACATATGTTCCCAATTCAATATCGAATAACAAAATCCTCTGACCCAATTTGATCCCCTGGCCAGTTGGTTCGAGTCATGGTGAGCCAATTACCCAGTTTACAACAAACAGGAAAGGAGAATAATATTTACATGCAATTAATTTACTGTGCTCTCCTGTTTTCACTTTTGTAATCTATATTTAGCAGCAGTATGATCGTGCTATGGTTTTTTTCATTCTTCTATAATTGCTCATGAATGTTAATGTATACAATATTAAAGTTATGTATACCATGGAAGGTCAAAGGGTCCAAACACAGACATTCCAAGAAATTGACAGGTACTGTAATTCGTTGTGTGCTATTCTACTTCTAAAGTCTAAATCAAAGCATTACTGAAGTACAGCTTTGCATTATACATTTGAAGTGCTTGCTCATCAAAGAATACCACATTTCTTTAACAGTTCATGGTCTATAACGTAGCATTAGCGCAAAAATCACAAGAAATTGATCGTCAACAACCTCTCCTCTGTTTTCTGAAATATGACCACCAGCTTTCTATGCGTTGGTTTGCTGTTGAGGAGCCATATATATGACTGTCAGCCCCAGAGGTGGTCCTAGCCTATTTGGCGCCCTGGGCGAGCAACCCCAACGCCCCCCCCCGGCCGCTAGATTGCCAGTGGCGGTCCTCTCTCAGAAAATTTTGAATAAAATAGATGCCATTTCCTGCATTTTGGTGATTCTGGTGTATTTTAATGGGTTGTTCAACATCTAGTTTTACCTACATATATAATCTATTCAATAACTATTTTAGAGTTAATGGCAGAACAAGAAGTAGCCTGAGACAAACATGTAGCATTAACACATTATGAACATTACTCAAAAATTGTTTCCATAAGAACATTATCAAATATTTTATGTGAACGGTAAGATACTAGCAATAACAGCATTGTGAGAGGTGGACAGTTGAATCCGGAGGCATCCACCTCTGTTTAATGATGGACGGTTTCTTTTCACAAAGATGGCCTCCTTTACTCCTCTCTCAAACCATTGTTCCTCTCTATCAAGGAGGAAAGATGACTGAGTTTGTCACAGCTCCTCAGACTGAAGAAGTCTTTTTGATACAAAGAAGAATCTGTCCAGAGGACTACATTTATTGAGCCTGCATCAGAACAATAATCTGTAAAGATTTAGTACATTTTATACGGAAAACTAATTTTGATTTAACCAATTAATATATTTTCAATGGCAAAATATGCAGGTTTATTTCATATTTCTGTCATACTATTCCCTTTCATTGCTTTATGCATTTATTATCTTACTTTTAATGATAAAAATATAATGAGTCACTACTGTTGTTTAGAAAGTGTTTATATTACTAATGCTTGTTCACACACAGTTGGAACAGCTCACCTGTTCCTTCATACTGACAGGAACAATCCCCTCATCACTCCTGGCTCTAAATCACATTAAAAAATTGTCATAATTGCACAAATCTCCCCTTTTTACCAAGACTTTTGATCAATTCAGGCCAATTTCATTAGAGAGTTGAATCATCTGACATCTCAGGGCACTTTTCATATAGAGCAGGTCTTCACCAGACTCATATATTATTTAAATTATTTAACAGAATGTTATGTCACAATGCCACACACCACAAAATTAAGTGACTTCATAATTAACTTGAACTGTGGTTTGCAGCAAAGTTCAACAGCTGCGTCTGTTTTCCTTCTCTTCTCTGCACCACCCTTACTTTTCCTCCCTTCCATGATCTTTTCACTGACCGCACGTAGTGTCACCTCCGCACCTTACTAAACCGAAACTGAAAGTGGATGAGGTGCACGGTGCCCCCCAGCAGCTGCTGTGGTGATTAAACTGAGGACATGTGAATAAATGAAGGGTGGGGCGGCACAGGAGCAGTTCAGTAGTGGTGTTCTGTGTTATGTTGTTAAAAACAAAAGTTGTAAAAGATTAAAAATAAATAAAAAATAATCGAGGCGCAGTGTCTCTCCTTCTTCTTCTGCTTTGCCGCCCCCTGCTGGACGGCGCCCAGGGCAACAGACCATATTGCCCATAGGGAGGACCGCCACTGGTCAGCCCCGGCAAAATCATAGGTGTGGGATGATCTTAATGCACAATGCATTGCCGCCATTGTACCGTTTTCAGTGCCACAGTCTGTACGGAGGTGCGATGATATGGTGCCAAGCTCAGAGACACATTGCACATAGTTGCGAGCAATAACTCCAGGATCATTATTGCTTGCTTGACACACCAACCATAGCACCTTGCGAGAATACCCATCTATGCAGCCACTAATTGCCAAGCCATAGGGCTTTAATTTGTCATATCCATCTACGTGCCAGACTTGGTTTGGTCACAAGAGCTATAAGCTCTTTTTATAAATCTTCGTCTTGCACGCAGTTGTACTCCTGAGGGATTAAGTTCCATCATCAAAGCCATGACATCATCCCTTCGCACAGTCAGACAGTACTTTTCACGCAGTGTCTGCCACATCAAACGATAGCCATTATTCATTCAACCTTTATTTAGTCAGGTAAATCTTATTGAACCTCATAGGCTCATTTACGAAAGCGACCTGCTAAAACTAAAGAACAATGAACAGCAATGGTAGAATTTCCTTAAACAATAAACAATAAACAAAAGAAAACGAAAGAGAGAGAAAAAACAAAAGAGAGAAATACATTTTATTTTATTTTTTTAACAAAGTATCAAAAAACTAGCAAAACATTATAAGGTAGACGTATAAAATCAAAGACAGGAACAAATCTGCATTGGTTTTTGCCAGGATTCCAACAGATTCTGAAAACCATTTACAGATTCTGAAAACCATTTGAAAACCATTATGCTGGCCTGGTCCCTTTAACTCTTCTTCAATAGCAGCACGTACCAAATGAAGAGGTGAGTAATTTTTTTGTCTGAAAAGTTATATATTTTTTAATTTGCTCTTTAAAGAGCGAAGGCTCATTTTAACATTGTGAATCGTTGCCAAGAAATCCAAAATTCCTGCATAACTGTAGCCTTCATAAAAGTAATTCCTAATCAGATCCTCTTCTGAGGGGGTGTCCAGGCAAACAAAATACAATAGCAATTATTTTACTGTCCAACAATGGGGAAACGCAGTAGCAAAGTGACATGTAATTAAAGCAATTAGGTTTGCACAAAGACAGAATATTAAATAAGTAAAAACAGAATAAAGAATAAAATACTGTACAGTAAGGGCAAAAAATTCAACATACATACTGTGCAGTTATTAAAAGTTTCATAAAAATACCGTACAGCAGGATAGTTTTTTTTTTGTTACTTACCGGTGTCTTCACCTTGTGCTAAGAATTGTACATTTTTTCCACATGAAAAGCAGAACACTTGAATTGTCCCCTGATGTTGACCACAGAAAGCGCAAAACATGGCCACCTAAAAAAAAGTAAACACAAAGGTACATAAAGAGAGAGTCCACTTTAGGAACAGGTGAGTTTATATGTTCCTGCTGTTTCTGTGTTTGTACGATCCGTCTCCCTTATCCATCCACATATATATATATCCATCCATCCATTTTCTTCCGCTTATCCGGGGTCGGCTCGCGGGAGTAGCAGCCTAAGTAGGGAGGCCCAGACTTCCCTCTCCCCAGCCACTTGGAGCAGCTCCTCTGGGGGAATCCCAAGGCGTTCCCAGGCCAGCCGAGAAACATAGTCCCTCCAGCGTATCCTGGGTCTTCCTCTGGGTCTCCTCCCGGTGGGACATGCCCGGAACACCTCACCAGGGAGGCGTCCAGGAGGCATCCTAACCAGATGCCCGAGCCACCTCAACTGGCTCCTCTCGATGTGGAGAAGCAGCGGCTCTACTCCGAGTCCCTCCCGGATGACTGAGCTTCTCACCCTATCTCTAAGGGAGAGTCCAGCCACCCTGCGGAGAAAACTCATTTCAGCCGCTTGTATCCGAGATCTTGTTCTTTCGGTCATAACCCAAAGCTCATGACCATAGATGAGGGTGGGAAC
>JBBPBX010059057.1:7580-21901 GCA_038048925.1 Garcialebias charrua | reverse complement strand
TTTGCGCGAATTATGTGAACGACTTCCGCCGAAAGTCAGAACCGGCACTTTTGTTACACGCTAGCAACGCGCTAACCGGTTTTCGTCAGAGGTTTTAGGTCATAAAATATGTGGGAACACAAACTATCACAACTCAAATGTGGAGATATTGTTTTACCGCTACCTACAGCTGTTGAGGGGTGGGAGGACGACTTGAAGAAGTGGCCGAAAATAACGTACACTAGCATGTTTAGCTACTAGCATACTTAGCTACTTTGACAGTTGCTTCAGATGGCGAAGCGATGAGCAATCTGAAAAGCTCTGAAGCTTACTAGTATCTTCACAGTAACAAGGTTGGTCCTGTTATGTTAAGAGAGGTGGGACACTTTATTTAAACAAACATAAAGCCCAGTCTAAGCATTAAAAATCCACATCTCCAGGTCCAGCTAACAATGATGTTGCTTTGGACTTTTGAGCTGCAAGATGTTTATCTGGACACCAACTGAGCACCTGGAGCTTGACATTTCTTTTGACAAAGACTTTACTGATTCACAAATGAAGCACCTTGAGAACTTTTAATAAAATACAGTAAATGAAAACAAATAATGAAATAGACAGGAAACGATCTTTAAAAACTTGATAATGACAAAAGTGACATTTAGATAGAAACAGTAGTTTAATCCAAAATTAACTGATATAGTGCACACAAAAACCTAACCTTGTAAGAAGGTTAACAGTCAACTATTGTACATAACAAATGAATCATTTTAGCAAATACTTTTCTAATGTAATATAGTTAACATTGCATCCTTTAAAAAACATGTTGAGTTGTGTTACGTTTACAGCAAGTACACCAGTACTGTACATGTTTGAGAAAAATGTTTACATTTAATGTCTTCTCACTTCTCACTTGAAATAAGCTGGCATCCTTTGCGTGTGAATGCTGGAACGATTACATTGACACCATAGCTCTTGCAGCAGGTCCCTCACTGTGAAACCACGATCACCCATCACCTCATCTCCAGCACGCAGATAGTCCAGAAACCCAGAGTTCTGTGTTATATACCTGTCACTGCATTTACCACCATAAGCATCTGAAATAAACATGATTATTCCAGAGGGAGAAACAGCCAATAAATATTTCACAGTGTTATTTGCATGTATGATTCACTTCTGGAGTCCAAGTTTTTAGCTTTCTGCAAAACATGTTGCTTTAATTGTTTCACGGGGCAACCATAGAATAAGGTCGTTGGTTTGTTCTGACATTATGTCAATCCACATTCCAACAGTCATGCTGCATGTGACTGGTGGTGTTGAGCAGCTCCACACTCTCATCAAGCCCATCTGAAAGTAAAAGTACAGTATACAAACATTAGGGTTCATTTATGAACACACACACACACCTATATTATATATATATATAAACACACACCTATATTATATATATATATATATAGATATATAGATAGATATGTATAAATAAACGCACACACAGCATACATATAGGTGCGTGTGTTTATTTGCCAGTTATGAACGAAAATATTAGTATAATTTAATTACTGACTACATAAAATCATAACACTAAAAGCTGTCTCTTAAATCATACCTGGTGTTCTCGATCCTCTGGAGGATACGGTGACTTTTTTCAGGTGGTTTCTCGTAGCCCAGCCACAAAGAAGGATGCGGGTTTTTCTTATCGGAGCATGTTCAACACACACTAGTTGCAGCCACAAATTCAGCTTCGTGTGATTATTCATACAGCCATGAACAGCGCAACAGGTACCCGAGCTCCTCAAGACATCTTCGTGACAATATTAGCTCGAAATAACAGAAAACAGAACTTCAACAGAACTTCTACGATGCGCGCAGATTAGCAAGCAAACAACGAGGAGCCAATGCAAAAATTCTACTTCCGGGGTCAAACGGAAGTACGGCACATTATCGCTTCTACAGTGACACCTTCAGGAATAAGGTGGATAAAATGATTAGCTTACTCTACTGTGCATGTTCAATATGAAACAGCTATTTCACAAATGGGGCACAGCGCCCACGCATTGGTTACTGCTTGTATTGACCAATAACTAGGATAATACATTTCATAATGTAAAATTAACCAATTTAAAGCAGGTAATTTGTGTTGGTGCAGATCATGTAGACTAAAAACTCCATTCTGCGCAAATTGTTCTACCCTCCCATTTTTTCCTTCCCCCTTTGTGCGCACGTGTGGAGCATGCTTGGTGCCGGGACTAAATTCCTCCCACGTGGGTCCGTTCGCACGTTACTGTATGCAGAGGGTTCAGACATCATACTCGAGCACGTTTGTGCAACGTTTGTGCTGGTATCCTATCCACCCTGAGCAGGTGCTGCGCAGCTCCCAGACAAATTGAGGTAGCTGATCGGTCATTTGCTGACACGCCTACTGAATTGATTGACAGGTCGGAAGGAGGAAGAAAAGCGAGCTGGCACCGCTGCGTTCTGTGTTTATATGTTGTTAATAAAAAGTTCTAAAAAATAATAATTTCCTTAAGCAGGAAAGTGGGATGTAGCAGAAAGCAGAGCAGATGCTGGCTGCCATTTTAAAATAATATACAGGAGTAATTCCTCATTCTTAACACTTGTTAAACAGAGACGTCCTCTCTTGATGCCCCTCCAGTATCTTTTGCATAGACGGAGCTTGCAGAAATAGTTAATTAAAGCTCTAGTATGCAATTTTTATATACATGTATATTACATTTTTTTTAAATCATATGGAATATTTTTTGCAAAATCACAAAATGTAACCATTGTCACATTTTGAAGGATTAAAGAATTTATGTACAAAATATATGAATAAATAATTGGGTTTCATATTTTAACATGCAAATCATTTTTTTTCACAGAGGTAAACAAGGATTTCCAGTTCATGAGGTGGAAATATAAATTTTGTGCGTTCTCCTCATTTTTTATGTTGTCATATTATTTGGAGATGCCAAATATTTTCAAACCAGACATTGAAACTGGGCGAGTATCAGTTGTGTCTGTGGGAATATTAGATGTTGCCATCAGAGAGGCTTTATGTAATAGGTTTAAAGGTCTGGACTCGGTTTCACTCACCTCCATAGCCTACATAAAAGGGACAAAGTACTGTATTCTAAAGGAATGGTGCTCTCAGTTGGACAGACATGCGGACTGCCAGGTTTTGGGAGAGTATTGGTGATCTGTGTCATGGATGGCTGCATATCATTCATTATGGAACTATTCACAGTGACCTTCCTGGAGCATCTGAGGTGTTACCAGCTCACCAGAAGAGATCCTGCAGCAACTGTGGTTGTTGACCCTGACGATCTGAATGACTACACCCCACTTGCTGCATACTGTGTTGAAGGAAAGCTGCTCATCACTCCAAGGACGTTTATGTTACATTAAGGTAATTTTTGATTGGACAGGGTGTCTAAAATGTAAAGACACACTCAGTCTTTGTACCGTAATTTGAAACTGTTTGGGGCAGCTCAAACTTGGTGTGACAACAATGGCCAAGGAATGAAAAGTAGTGAGGTAAAAGTGGATGCTGGTGGTAGGGATGGGGGGTGTTCAATACAGGGGGTAGTGATCTCATCTGTGATAACAAGACATATTTTAATGCAAACAAAGTACAGTTTGATTTCATCTAGCCTGTACTGTTGTCTGGTTGACTCTTCTTTTATAACTTGTAGATTGAGTTTTTACTATTGTATGAAGTGTTTTCTTGTTTGGTCTGTGTGTTTCAGTTAACAGTGCCTTGTCAGTGATGCTATGATATTTGCCACAGCCTCCTGACGGACAAACTGCAGTTAAAGCAGAGAAGGATCGTGAGACCATGGCTCTAGAAGTGCAGAAGAAAGATCCAGATTTACTGATGCTGGATGATTTGATGACTGCAACATTTGCACAGCGGAGACAATAAATAATTGGTGATGAACCTCTTATCTGTCTTGTCAAGGACATATGGCCTGCATTGTTTAGTGAGCGACAGGTAAATCTTTGCCAACTGAATACAGCATAAAAATCTTATATTTTGTGACTTTAGTGCTCATATAGTCAAAACATGTACTTTGTTGCAATAATTTAATTCTTTGAGTTTCTGTTCTCACAGCTCTATGCTTCTCTTATATCTCCCTCACTCATGCCCTTTTCTGTGCTGTTTTGTTACCTATCTGCTTCAGCTAACTGCGGAGTTCTGCAGAATTGTCACCAAAGACCTGCTGGAATCTTTTTTGGTGGACTTGATGCAGTCATGCCCAGTCTTCTACAACTTTACAAAGCAGCTGCTGCATCGGGCAGGAGGTTGGCCCTGAACAGATTGGATTGTCTTCAAAAGGAGGTGTGTACTGTATAAGAAACTTTTTCTGTCAGTCTGTATGAAGATTATGATTCAAGCTTTGTTATTGCATTCACGCACCATTACTTGTTTTGACAGGACACAAACCAAAACCAAAGAACGGCAGCCCTTCTTGGTCTCCCATGCTACTTTTCAGAGGACTCCTCCAACGTAATCAGGATGCATGATGTAAGACCCTAAATTTACATATTCTGTACTGCACTCTTCAAAATGCATATAGTCAAAACTGGGGGACATGCAACTTGACTTACTGTAACTTATAACTATCATGTAACACAATCATAGCCTACTACTCAAGCAATCATATATTTTTTGAATGTCCTACTGAAATCTTCATCTATTAACTCCTTAATTAAATGATTTACATGAACATTTAATTTCCCTTTGGGGTAAAGTATTTTTGAATTTAAAAGCTAATGTAATGAAAAGTTTAAATCAGCAAGCATTTACTGTATTTTCTGGACTGTAAGTCCAGTTTTACCCCAGAGCCCCTTACTAGGGGTGTAACGGTACGCTAAAATCACATTTCGGTTCGGTTCAACTACAAGGAGAGCTCGGTTCGGTTTATTTTCGGTATTTTTTTTTTTTTTTTTTTACAAAATAAAGACTTACAAAATGTTTATTTTGAAAATATGCCAAAAATATGTTTGTATTGTATTGTAGTAATAAATAAAAGTGACCCATTTGGATGATATTTTAAATAAACAGCACTCTACAATAAATAAACTATATGAACAATAATAAAAATCTTAATAAATGCAATAACAGTCAGAACCAGAACAATAAGCAGCAACAGACTGTTTACAATCTAACTAATCAAGTTTTTGTCCAGTAGCAGCAGTGTGGCTGTATTTGTCCTCATTACTGTACTCACAACTTCTTCTTGGTGGGACAGGTGGGACTGTGGGAACAGTTCAGAGTTCAGTTCAGTCATCACTTAGCTGCAGGTGGATTTACCTCTGTCACAGACTGGAAATAAAAAACAAAAGAGATTAAAAAAAACAAGTTAATAAGATTATGATTTAAAAAAAAAGATTATTTAGATAATAATAAAACAATACCTCTTGAACAATTGAATCTCTCACTCTTCATCATCATGGCAGGGCTTTAATCTGGTCCAGGGCTTGTTGTTGACAACATCAGTTAGTTTTTTCATAAAGAGCTGAACTTTTTGAAGTGTTGACGTGATGAATGTCTCATAGCGACGCTCAGCAACTTTAAAGCCTGCGCATATAACAACGTTCAGACAGATTCAGAGATTTAAAAACTCATACAGCTTGTGTTATTGCTCTGGACCGCTGTGATTACCTGATGAAGGAGTTTTAATGCAGCTGCTGTTCACGTTCGGATGAAGTAGTTTTAATACAGCTGCTGTTCACGTTCGGATGAAGTAGTTTTAATACAGCTGCTGTTCACGTTCGGATGAAGTAGTTTTAATACAGCTCTTCGTTCACGTTCGGATGACAGTTTCCAGCGCGTTCACGTGACGTGTTGCTGCTGCGTCACTCAAGCAGCTGCTGCAGAGTCTTCATGAAACAAAGTCCACACAAGCTGCGCGTGCGCTCATCTTTTAACAAGAAGGAGACCGCACGAGATGCTAACGGCTAAATGCTGCGCGTGCCACGCGAAAATAGCTCCGTGCTGAAACACGCCCAGGAAATTTTGTTCCGCGGTGCATATATTCCCCTGTTAAGAACGTTTAATGAGTGAAAAAATAACCGAAACGGTACGCAGTTGGACCGAACCGAACGTGGTGTACCGAAACGGTTCGGTAAACCCATTACAACCGTTACATGCCTACCCCTTACATATGTTTTTTTCCTTCGCCATGACACATTGTTTGACTAATGCGAGTTATGCTCCGGAGTGATGTATAGTACGGAAAATACAGTACATCAAGGACTGTCTAAATAGCCTTGCTGAGGAATCTGGCCATCACCCCACTGTACAACACGTTGTTAGTTTCATCTCCCAGACTTTTTTTAAATCACGTTTTATATTTGCAGGAATCATTTTTATTTATTATTGGTTGATTCACAGCCTTTCAGCCCCCATCATTTTTTATCACTCGCTCACACACACTTCAAATATATAGCCTTAATTAAAAATGTTAGGGATGTTTTAAACTTGGAGAAGTTAAGATGTGTTTGTATTTGTCTTTAGGCTCATGGGGAAACCCTTGATATGATAATGAAAGGGATGGAAGTTGGACTGCTGATTGGACACGAAGGCCCTCTGCAGGATGCATTCCCTTTGCATGTCTTCAATGTGGCTGTGGTAGTGGAGGAGAAGATCATCCTGCATGACATCAGAGATGTACCCACAGGCTTTGCCATGTTACTGGGCGCCATCTATATTGCCTGAACCTTGAATACCCCGAAAATATGAGGTACTCCTTTGAGTTGCTACAGAAGGTCATCATGAACATTAAACCAGACCAATGCTCAGCCAGAGTCCATGGACTAAGAAATAAACTGCTTCGATATTGCATGTAAAAGTTGAAGTTATTTTCAATTGACAAATGTTTTTTGATTGTTCCTCATGTTGAGCATTCATATTCTTTGTTCATGTTTAATGAACCTGCCCTACCTTGCCTTTTCCATGTCTACAACTTTCTACCTCTTCCCACTCTCTCTCTCCTTTCCACAACCCCATCTTCTGTAGCTACAACCCCATTTTCTCACCCCATTTTCCCCTCCCAAATGGTTTGAAATTTGGCAGTGAAAGCATGTTAATGTATGGTGTTAAAGATTGTTTTATTAATACATCTTGTAATTTTGGATAAAAGCAAGCATTCAGTGAGTTCTGTCATGTATCATGTAAGTTTAAGTTGAAACAAAGATAAGCTGTTAGTTGAGTTAACATGCATTTTTAAGGCAGCAGGTGGACTTTCATTTGCAAGTTTAAGAGACTTGGAATTTTTTACATTATAATGTGTAATAGTTTTTTGATTCAATTTGAAGTATTAAGTCGAGACAGCAAGTGATATAAAGTCGAGACAGCAAGTGATATAAAGTTCAATCAACTTTGACAACTTCAAAAACAACATTAAGACAACAAGAACAGTGTAGTTCAATCAATTTTTTAAACTTTAATTTCAGAGTTGAAACAACTTGAAGTATCAAGTTGAGACAACAAGTGATAAAAAGTTCAATCAACTTTGACAACTTAAAAAACAATGTTAAGACAACAAGAACAGTGTAGTACAATCAATTTTTTAAACTTTAATTTCTGAGTTGAAACAAAGATAAGCTTTTAATTGAGTTAACATGCGTTTTTAAGGCAGCAGGTGGACTTTCATTTGCAAGTTTAAGTGACTTGAAATGTGTTACAGTGTAGGAATAGCAGTGGTAGGCAACGCTAATCCAAAAATTAGTTCCGCTATTTCTAAAGCACTAATTAATTTATTTAGGTCCGCAATTTCAAAAGCACTAATGTCTTATGAAAATTAGGGGAAGCTAATTCTAATCCGCTAATTAAATTCAACAATTGGTAGCAGCAAGTTATGCAATATTTGCACTACACTGCCAACTAGCGGTGCATGAACTGTTATACAGTAAGTTGTTTGAGTTTCAGAGTATTTAGTTTGGTTCTCTTCAACAGGTTTGACAAGGACAAAATGTACCCATTCCAAAGTCTGTTAGCTAAACTGCTGACATATTTGGCTGTTTTTTTTTTCTTCTTTTGTTACTTTTAGTACCACTAGATCGCATGTGTCAAACTCAAGGCCCGTGGGCCAAATCCGGCCTACCATAACCGTTTCTGTGGCTCTCTACACCCTAGAACTTCAAGATAACAGTTGTAAGCATGTAGTTCTCAGGTGATGGGTCCCCATCCCTACACTCCCTGGTCTCTCTGTTAATTGTCTTGCTTATCTCCTCCATTTTGTTGTCCAGGTGTTTGTGATTGTCATGCTGTGTGTTCATGTACCTGTATATAAAGTCAGGGATTTTTTAATTGATAAAGCTCTGTATATGTTGTATAACACAATCATTGTTCCACATTTAATCTATTGTATTGAGGTTTGGGGAAAAGCGTGCAAAACAATTACAAAGCCTGTTTTTATTTTACAAAAGAGAGCTGTAAGAGTAATCACCAGAAAACATTTCAGTCACCCATCAAACACCTTGTTTCTTCAGCTAAATTTATTGAAATTCCAGGAATTGGTAGAATATAGTATTTTATCAGTTATGTATAGGGCTCATAATAACACATTACCTTTAAATATCCAAAGAAATTTAGACAAAGTTATTACAATCTTAAAGGGACAGATATTCATCAAACCACAATTCAGAACCAGCTTAAAGGGACGGTCTACCTCAATTCAGGGAGTTGGATTGTGGAATGTTCTGGAGAGTGATGTTAAAAATGCAAAATCAATTCATTCATTCAACCTTTATTTATACAGGCTAGCCTCGTTGAGTCACGGGGACTCATTTACAAGAGGGACCTGTCTCACTCACACCAAACAACCATCCACTCTCACACTCACACCTAGGGTCAATTTAGAGTCACCAATCAGCCTAACAAGCATGTTTTTTGGTCTGTGGGAGGAAACCGGAGTACCCGGAGGAAACCCACGCATGCACGGGGAGAACATGCAAACTCCACCCAGAAAGGCCCCGGACCGGGATTTGAACCGGCAACCTTCTCGCTGAGAGGCAGCAGCTCTACCAGTTGTGCCACCGTGCTGCCCAATGTATACATTTAAGAAAAAGGTCGAAAAGGACTTGCTCAAAAACTATATAGCAAACCCTCGACCTACGTCACCTGCGACCTACGGCAACTCAGACTTACGATTTTATCATATTTAATAAAAATATGATTAAAAAAAAATAAAAATATTATTATTATTTTTTTTTTTTTGTGTTTAAATGTTATTAATTTCATGTGTATAGCACTTTGTTGCAGCTGTGGTTGTTTTAAATGGCTTTATAAATAAAGTATAATTATTAATATTTCGTTTTTAATTACAATTTGATCGTATTTACGCAACTTCCGGTCGTTTCCGGTCGCCATTTTACTACAGTAGCTCCAGAGGCTCCTGTCAGCTGGCTTTAGAGGACCGTGTGTCCGTTCAGGGTTGCCTCATACGGATAAATTTGCTGGAAACACTCGGCCAACTCTGTGGACGTCTCAGGCCCGGAGGAGCAGCCGCGGATCGCCCCGCGATCGGCGGCCACAACGCCGCCCGACATGCTAACGACAGCAGCTAACAGAGCAGCTAACACAGGCGAAGACACCGAGCCGACATGCCGCGGAGGAGCCATCTGCGGCCGCGAGCTCGCCGCAAATGTCCGCCTGGCAGTCGGGGGACACCGAGCTAACGCGGAGATACAAAGCCGACAGCCTTTTTGAATGAACTGACATGCTAACCAGTGCTGCTACTGGCGCGGCCTAACCGTAGCTAACGCCGAGCAGCTGTTTTGGAGGGAGGAACATCGCGGAGAAACGGCTTTCAGTAAGTTTTTTTTTCTTTCTGGCTCCAAATGTATGAAGTTAAGAAGCTAACAGTCATTCTTTTAAACAGTTTTGACCACGTGTGTGCGTGTGGAGCGTAAGGAAGCTGTGGGAGCTCTCACCCGAGCTGATGCTATAAGACGAAGGCAGGCTTTGACCAGCTCAAAGTAAGACATTATATTTTTTTATTATTTGTACAGTACTGTATTCATTTACTGTACAGTTCTGTGCATGTTCATGGCCTAGTATGTCTCCTTGTTCAGTCTCATGCCATTAAATATGTGTGCGGCGCTCCGTTAGCGGTATAGCCGCGACCTATGTCAGAAACGCGGACCTACGACAGGCAGGTGTTTTTGGTCCGCGAGGTACGACAACATCGACCTAAGTCACACACGTAGGTCCCTATCCCTGACGTAACTAGAGGGCTACCTGTATGATGTAGCTTAGTGTGTTTGTGTACAGTATTACAGTTAGATAAATTAGTAGATTTATTCATTTTGTGATGTAGTTTGAAGGTTATCATTGGTTGAACAAACTGTGAAATAAATAAGGGGCAGATATAATAAGATTTCATCTTCTTTCTGCTCCTTTCATTTTATCCTACTTGTATTCTTCTATCTGATGAAACTGTTTTGTATTGTTCTTTTAAAATGAATGAATAAACATCAAATCAAATCAAATCAACGGCCCAGTCAGAGTCCAGAACCTGAACCTGAAACCTTCAGAGAGCTGAGCAGAAACCTCAAAGAACTGAAGCAACAATGGAAAGAAGAGTGGGTCAGAACTCCTCCAGAACCAGGAGAGAGACTGATGAAGTCCTGCAGACTAGGGATGTGCCGATCAGGTTTTTTAAAACCGATACCGATCACCTATGTGTGACGATCACCGATACCGATCAAAAAACCGATTGCCTATATGTGAGCCGATCACATAAACCGATCACCGATCACCGATCAAATGGCTTACCTGTAATTTATGAGTGCTGCTTCTGGCTACAAGATCTGAAAACTTTTCAGATCTTGTAGCCAGAAGCAGCACTTATGTTATTTTCAGAACCATAAAATCACCATAATTCAGACAAAAACATATTTTTACTAATTTATTTCAGAGAACAAAGTAAATAAAAGTAATTATCAACTGCATTATCAAAGAAAAATGTTTACCTTACTAACTTTCAATTAAAAAAAAAGGTTTTTTATTGTTTTAAAAAAAAAAACACATCTATTACTTCATATAAAAAACTAAAATACCCCATTTGCTACTTAAAGCTGCACTGTTGGCTGTTTTTACAAATGGCTTTATAAATACGTAAAGTATCATTATTATTATTTTTAAATAATTTCGTGCTTTTTTGAACAACTTCCTGCGGGAACCAGGTGGCGGTAATGCGCTTAATATGAGTTCGCCAACCGCCATTCAACTCTATAGAAGAAGAAGAAGAAGAACCAGGAAATACCGTCTCCGCCATTTTACATTCATTAGTTCCACACTCGGCACTCGGCTTTTGGAGGACTGTTTCTCCCATAAGAGGATGCCTCATACGGATAAATTAACTGGAAACACTCCCTGAACTCTGTGAATGTCTCAGGACTGAGACGATCACACCGCCGAGCGTTCCTACAGCGCCGCGCGAGACCAGCAGCTCATGGTATGAGCTAAGGCTAACATGCTAAACCGGAGCTGCAGCAGACAGCCGGCTTTGTGCGATCAGAGGTTCCTGGAGCTCGCCTCGATGTCGGACTGGAAGCAGAAGATACCGGGGGACACCCAGCTAACTTGGAATAACAAAGCCGACAGCCTTTTTGAAGCCGCAGCTAAACTGGACTGCCCGTAACTGCGCAGCGGAGCGGACTCGGTGGAGCTACTCGGTGGGGCTTCATGCTAACAGGTGTTGCTTATCGCGGCGCTGGCAGACGGCTTTTGGTAAGTTATTAAAACGTATTAAAACATTTTAATGACGAATTAGGTTTGTTGTGTTGAAGGACTTCGTTGAAATTCCTCCACGAGGTACTTTTTCGTCGCACGTTTTGCAGTTAGCAAACTTCGCATCACAGGCTCTGTGATCGGTAATTGAAGGCAAAAGCCGATCACATCCGCTTTAATGATTATCGGTGCCGATTGATCGGTTACCGATCGATCGGCACATCCCTACTGCAGACTGATGAAGTCAGAGAACCACAGAGGATTCTGCTGCTGAAGGAGGTTCTGTTGGGTCAGAGGCACAAGCTGAGGTTAAATTTTAATGATTTTAGAACTTGTTAAAGATCATCCATCCAGCTAACTGTCTATCCATCCATCCATTCAGCTAAAAGTCTATTCAGAGTCAGAGATCAGAGTCAGAGAGTCAGAGAGTCTTTATTGTCATTTGCACCGCATGTGGTACATGAGATGAAAACGAGATTATGTACACGAGGTCCCAGTTACATCCAACAACAAATGAAAGAGAAAAACAGTAATAACATTGAGAACTAACTAAGAAAAACATCAACTAGTAATACACTAAGCCTAATATAGTGGGAATAAACAGCAGCACGAACATGAGTTTGTATGAGCAGATGGTCACAGATGGTCACAGATGAACACAGCAACAAGAAAACATATCAGCATCACCATGATGTGATATTTTGCAGTGTTTATTTTAATTTTATTTTTATTTATTCATGAGTCTAACAGCCTCAGGGTAGAAGCTGTTCCTCAGTCTAGTGGTTCTACACTTGATGCTCCTCAACCTCCGTCCTGAGGGGAGTGGGGCAAAGAGTGGGGCAAAGAGTGATATTCATCCTTGTATCTGATGAAACTGTTTTGTATTGTTCTTTTAAAATGAATGAATGAACATCAAATCAAATCAAAAATAAGTCTGTATCTCTGTGTTTATCATTGTCCTGGCATTGTCTCCTGTTGCCTCTGTCTCCTGAGTTCCTTGTGATTCCCTGAGTATGTAAGTTTGCTGCCCTGCGGACGCCATTTTGAAGAGTCCTAATGGTGAACTACTTTTTTAAATCCAGCAGATTTGACCATTTCGTGAAACTCTCAAGCTCAGAAAAACTTGTGCTATAACGTCAGCTATGAAATATATTTTTTCTCAGCAAAGAAATAATTGTTTTACCGTGTTTTGTTGTAAAATCCTGGCTTCTTTGGCTGTCGCGGACGCCATTTTGAAGAGTGCTAATGTGGCGAAATTCTATTTTTAAATCCAGACGCGTCGCGTAGGCCCTGAGAAACATCCATAAGTTCACCCTCCATGTTAAAAAGTCTTCGTCTGACTCTTCGAAAACAAGCAATAAGGCTGCAGAGTAACACACTGGCTGCTAACTGCTATAGAGAGAGCACACACCAAGAGACTGAGGGGGACGCTTTTTTGTGACGGACCACATCCGGCGCTGCTCGTAAATACGTTATTTCGTTTTTACTGATAGATAATTAGTTATTAGCGGTACTGCATTTTAAATAAAAATAGCATAAATCCGCTTATGAATTATAAAACTTAGTCAATCCGCTGTAAAGCTAACAGATTATTTAGCTACGCTACAAGCGGATTAGCGCAACAGCGCTACCTAGCGGTCGGAGGCCCACCACTGAGGAATAGCATCCGGTTTTAAAAGTCTTCTGAATCTTACTGGTATCCTAAAGATTCTTTTATACCAGGTCTTTCCTGAAAACAATTGGCAGTAAAATGGTCGCTGCAGACATACGACTCTTAGTAGGAACCCACCGGTCCTTGTCTGGTCCATTCTTGTCAAAGTTTCTCATCTTTTGGAAATTTGTGAAGGCTCACTTGTTCACTGCTGATATTAGAACACCCAAATGCGCTACAACGTGACGGCATTTTTCCAAGTTACACAAATAAAAGAGGCGATCCTTCAGGAAATGAATGTGTATGGCAAGCAGTTAATACACCAAACAAACGGGCAAGGCTCTGCCTTCTTCCCGTTGTCACGTCACACTGATGACGTATTGCAGAAATGCGCGGAATTTTAGGGGCGTATCCCAGAGAAAAAATTACCATAATTTAGAATGACATTTTAATATATTTATAATTTATTTTGCAAAAACGAACAGAGCTCAATGATATAAGATATACATGTTCTGACAAATATGCAAATTTCCTACATCATGTCACAATCCCTTTAAGCTGCTTCCCCCCACCTTTGGTGTTTGTAGCTGCTTGGACAGTTTTGAACATTTAAGGGAACATCATAAGGGGCAGATATAATAAGATTTCATCTTCTTTCTGCTCCTTTCATTTTATCCTACTTGTATTCTTGTATCTGATGAAACTGTTTTGTATTGTTCCTTTAAAATGAATGAATAAACATCAAGTCAAATCAAAATCAAAACATTTAGTTATTGCTTGTTTGGCTAAGCAGTTTGTCTCAGCTCTAGACTTGTTTTGATACAGACTAGAACTGTGTGTTTGGGAGGCTTGGTGCTCCCTTTGTGTCCTTTCTTTTGGGTTGTTTTGAAATTACCTAAAGATTGACTTGTTTGAACATTTTGTAATTTAACTTGCACTTAATATTCTCAA
>JBBPBX010059056.1:0-21901 GCA_038048925.1 Garcialebias charrua | reverse complement strand
GTGGTTAGGTTTAGAGTAAAGGGTCTTGGGTTAGGTTTAGGGTCTTGGTTAGGTATAGGCACAAGGGTGAGGGGGTCAGGTTTAGGGTTGGTCCTCGGGGTCAGGTTTTAGGTTAGGTTGAGGAAAACGGTTACATAAGCTGAAAAAAACAAAAGCACAACACTTCCTGGTTTACAAAAACACTGCCTACTCACAGTGATAATAACGCTGATAACGTTCTTTTAAATATGCTAGGAGGTAGATTGGACAGTTTTGCCGCTATATATGCGGATGATAACAGTTGATAACGCCCATTGTATGGACTGACAACATCCGAACCCGCTGCATGACCTCGTCTGAACATCAACCTAAACATCAAGACTCAGCCTGAATCCTACACTGGACTCCACAAACCAATCACCCTCTGCCTCATTACTGCCCTCTCTGGATTACTCCCCTCTCTGGATTACTCACCTCTCTGGATTACTCCCCTCTCTGGATTACTCACCTCTCTGGATTACTCACCTCTCTGGATTACTCCCCTCTCTGGATTACTCACCTCTCTGGATTACTCACCTCTCTGGATTACTCCCCTCTCTGGATTACTCACCTCTCTGGATTACTCCCCTCTCTGGATTACTCCCCTCTCTGGATTACTCACCTCTCTGGATTACTCACCTCTCTGGATTACTCACCTCTCTGGATTACTCCCCTCTCTGGATTACTCACCTCTCTGGATTACTCACCTCTCTGGATTACTCACCTCTCTGGATTACTCCCCTCTCTGGATTACTCACCTCTCTGGATTACTCCCCTCTCTGGATTACTCCCTCTCTGGATTACTCACCTCTCTGGATTACTCCCCTCTCTGGATTACTCACCTCTCTGGATTACTCCCCTCTCTGGATTACTCCCCTCTCTGGATTACTCACCTCTCTGGATTACTCCCCTCTCTGGATTACTTCCCTCTCTGGATTACTCCCCTCTCTGGATTACTCCGTTGGCAAACTAGCACATCATATCTCTCCATGTCCAATGCAACCTGCAAAACAAACCACCATGAGCAACATCGACAAACTATTCTCTCGTAACTGGATACGAGATGGATTTAACAACAAATAAATAAATGTTGGTTTCCTTTCCCTGTCCATCAATAATTAATAATTTCCAATAAATCAATCGAATGTTTGAAAGTGACGTGCACCTCGTCAGGCCAGAAACGGGACTGTCAGAAGTCTTCCAAGTTTCAAACTGTCACAGCACCGCAGCTTTTCCTTCCAAACTTTAAAATATTTATTTTCCTTCTTGGAGCTGTTATCAGCAGCAGCAGCTCTGCTGTCTGCTCCACAGAGACGAGGCTCGGGAGAGGCGGTGGTGAGGCGGGGAGACATGGAAGGCCCACCGATGACAAGATAGTAAACAATTTATTGGAAAGGTGGCAATGTACAAAAAAAAAAAAAGATTAAACCAAGATCAGAGAGAGGGGAAGCTTAATAACAAACCCAAAGAGCAAGAAAAGGATCAGAGGGAAAGAAAAGATCGACGAGATGAGAAAACATCTGAAAACCTGCTCCAGAGGACAGAACCATTCCCAACACACATCTGCTTCTTTCTAATCTATCATTTCTGCAGAACAGCAGAAAAATTCAACTTTACATTTATTTAGATAAAAGGTTTTGTCCAGGATTGAAACTTGGAATTAACCTACAGGACTGAATGCTGTCCCCAAACATCTCCAACAGCATCACGTCTGCAGCACCATTTCTGAAGCTGTGGCTCCAAGTTGGCAATTCAATTCAACTCAATTCAATTCAACTCAATTCAATTCAATTCAACTCAATTCAATTCAATTCAACTCAATTCAATTCAATTCAACTCAACTCAATTCAACTCAATTCAATTCAATTCAGCATCTCAGACTGAGGAAGTGTTTCGGACGAAAGAAGAAACGTTTCTACAAATTTTTTTGCTTTGTTTTGCTTTTTTTTGAATTTCTTGCAAAAATATAAATGCTAATAATACTGTTTAATAGAGGTTTTCTTTGAAATTCTCTTCTTTTTTTAATTTTTTTATTCATTTCATTAAAAAACATACACATACATACAATACAATCAAAAAATGTAAAGAAAATAAAATGAAAGGTGGCAGAAGAAGAACTAGTCTTATGAAAACTGACCCTTTTTACTTAATTCTGATGTCAATCAAGCTATTTTTACAAATTTTAAATTTAAATGTAAAATTTAAATGCTATACACATAGGCGATAACAACTCTTTCATGGAACTATATGAGTTATGACTATCTGTCACTCTATTACAAATGTCAATGCCAGAACTTTCATTTTATTTTATAGATATACTTTTTACACTTTTATACTACTATGCAAAAAACTCAGGACAGTATTACACTTTTGTTATTTCATTTTATGCTTATGTTTATTAAATGTTTAGTGTTTTAGTGTTGGTGTAACTTTTCATACTTTCATACTACTACTATGCAAAAACTACTATGCAAAAACTCAGGACAGTATTACACTTTTATTATTTCATTTTATGCTTATGTTTATTAAATGTTTTAGTGTTTTAGTGTTTAAATGTTTACTGTTGCACCGAGGGACAGAGAGAAATGCAATTTCAATCCTGTGTATGTCCTGTACATATTGCAGTTCTGACAATAAAGTTGACTTTGACTTGTTTTCTTTTTTTTTTCAATCTGTAACTTTTTAGATTTTTTGTTTTGTTTTTGTTTTTGTCTAGTTTGAATTATCTTTGTAATAGGGGGCAGATAAAATAAGATTTTTTTTCTTCTTTCTGCATCCCCTTCATTGTACTTTTATACTGTACGGTCTCAAATATGAGATTGTTTTGTATTGTATTTAAAATGAATGCCATCCATCCATCCATCCATCCATCCATTTTCTTCCGCTTATCCGGGGTCGGGTCGCGGGGGTAGCAGCCTAAGTAGGGAGGCCCAGACTTCCCTCTCCCCAGCCACTTGGAGCAGCTCCTCTGGGGGAATCCCAAGGCGTTCCCAGGCCAGCCGAGAAACATAGTCCCTCCAGCGTGTCCTGGGTCTTCCTCTGGGTCTCCTCCCGGTGGGACATGCCCGGAACACCTCACCAGGGAGGCGTCCAGGAGGCATCCTAACCAGATGCCCGAGCCACCTCAACTGGCTCCTCTCGATGTGGAGAAGCAGCGGCTCTACTCCGAGTCCCTCCCGGATGACTGAGCTTCTCACCCTATCTCTAAGGGAGAGTCCAGACACCCTGCGGAGAAAACTCATTTCAGCCGCTTGTATCCGAGATCTTGTTCTTTCGGTCACAACCCAAAGCTCATGACCATAGATGAGGGTGGGAACGTAAATGAATACATTTAATTTTAAAAAAAGTGTCCAGAGGACCAGACTTAGCTTTTTGTTTTAATTTTTTCTACCTGGATTATTGAGCATGCATCAGGGTATCAATTCAATTCAGTTTATTTTTACAGTGTCAAGTCACAACAGAAGTCATCTCAGGGACTGAACAGAAACATTCACATACGTAAAAAAAGCCAAATTCCACCTGCATAATATCACTAAAATTAGAAACATGTAAAAAATGATGCAGAAAAACTGGTTCATGCATTTGTCACGTCTAGACTGGACTATTGCAATGGTTTGTTATCTGGGTGTCCCTACTTCTTTAAAACTATTACATGATATTCAGTAATAAAAAGAAAACTGTTGATGTTCCACTCAAAATTGAGGGTGTTGAGATTTGTAGAGTGAGTGAGGTGAAGTTTTTGGGTGTTATCATTGATGACAAACTGACATGGAAACAACACATAAATTCTGTAAGAATAAAAATAGCTAAATCGATTGCAGTACTGTACAAAGTCAGAGACCTATTGAATGATAAAGCTCTGTATTTGTTGTATAACACAATCATTGTTCCACACTTAATCTATTGTATTGATGTTTGGGGGAAAGCGTGTAAAACAATCACAAAGCCTATTTTTGTATTACAGAAAAGAGCTGTAAGAATTATCACTAGAAAACATTACTGTCATCCATCAAGTACATTATTTTATCAACTGAAGTTATTGAAGTTCCATGATTTGGTAGACTATAATATTTTATCAGTTATGTATAGGGCTCAAAATAATGCATTACCTTTAAATATCCAAATGCATTTTGTTAAAAGACAAAGTTGTTATAATCTTAAGGGGACAGAGATGTTTGTAAAACCACAATTCAGAACTAGTTTGAAGGGACGTTCTACCTCAATCCAGGGAATTAGATTATGGAATGGCTTGGAGAATGTAGTTAAAAATGCCAAGTCAATGTTTACATTTAAGAAAATGATCAAAATGAATTTGTTAAAAAAATATATATGAAATGACGTAATGTGTATTGTATTAGTTAGAAAATTAGAAAGAGTTAGTCATTTTGTACTGTTGGTTGAAGATTATTATTGTTTAATCTGATTGTTGGAGAAAAGGGGCAGATATAATAAGATTTATTCTTCTTTCTGCTACCTTTCATTTTTTTACATTTTGTACATTATCATTTATGGGATTGTCTTGTATTGTTTCTTTTGTAAAAAAAAATGAATACATTTAATAAACATAAACAATAAACATAAACATAAAACATCTTCAGTTGATCCAAAATGCCGATGCCACAGTCTTAACTGGAGTTACTGGGAGAGATCATATCTCTCCAGTTTTAGCTTCTCTCCACTGGCTCCCTGTCAAATCCAGAACTAAATTTAAAATCTTACTTCTAACCTACAAAGCGCTCAACAACATATGGCTAAACATGTCGTCACTGGTCAGGTTGGGGAGTTCAGCATCAGAATTTACAAAGGCTTACATGTAAACAGCAAACTTTTTCTATTTTGGGATTAAATAACTCATACATACAGTGTTATGTGACAAAAATATGTAAATTATAAAACAAACATTTTGTGCAGAAAGTCACAATAATAAAATAGTTTAAAGCTGCAGAATGTGTACCGTACCATGGTGTCATGGGTTTAAGTTTTGATCAGGATCCACATTGCTGCCCACGTTGGGATCCGTTAGGATGCCAGTGTTTTCCACTATCCACCTCCTGCAGATTCTGACAGTGGGCGGAGCTTGTTGGCTCTCAGCTGCCATCCATGATAGCTGGTTACCACCTGGCTGAGCTGGACCAAAACTCAACGCCTGAAAAATGATGAACGACTCATGGATGACAGACGCTGAGTTTCATTAATAGAATTTACTTCACAAGGAAAATTCACAAAGAATTATCAACAATCCAAAAACAACGATCCCAACAGTTTTTCTGACGTTTACATCTGAAACTTTGAATCTGAGTAAAACGGAGCGCACTATCCGCTCTGTTTAGTTTGGCTAGTTTTAGCTGAGCTTATCACAGACATATAAATGTTGAATCTGTAGAGCTGTTTGTTCTACGAGCTGGGAAATGTTTAATTATTGAATGTGCAACTGTTCAGCATATAATTCAAAAGCTCATTCATCTTCAGTCAGGGTTATAAAGACACAGCTCCATGGTTTTAAAGACTTCTGTAGCAGCGCTTCAGGAAACGAGCAGCCAGTGGAAACTGATTATAATGGCCACTATCAGGTTGGCAGCAATCATTCATCAGTGGATGCTGTGAGCTGAGGTTTAGCTGCATGTAGTTGTGGATATCAAATAAAAGGCCACTGAAAGAAATGCTTCATGGAGGCAAATACAAAACCCTGGAGCTAACGAAGGCGGTTCTGTGTGACGCTCAGCAGGCTGCGGGCAGCTAACGAGGGAACTTAGGAGAAAAACAAGACAAAGTGGATGAGGTGCCTTCATGGGTGAAGGGCAGAGGAGTAAGCACATATCTTAATGAAACTCTCCTTATCTGATGCCCAGCTGGCCACATGTAGTGATTACTTGAGTGAGAAAACGTCAATCAATCAATCAATCAATCATCAATCAATCAATTTATTCACTCGATTAAAAAAAAATCATCAGTTTACAAACAGATTCTCTGACAACACATATTTACACAAGTGAAGAGGGAGCAGGAAGAAGAAAATATTGTATAGACCTGCCCCCTTTCTCAATAATTACAAAAATGTCATGGCCGTAACATTAAATTAACAAAACAAGTTGCAAACAATATTTAAACAATAACATACATAACAATATACCACTGTTCCCATTAACAACTCAATATGTAAGAGTTAACCATTCTTTTTTTATACTGTTTCTTGAATTGGATTATTGTAGTGCAATTTTTAAACTCATCATCCAAACTGTTCCATAGTTTTACTCCATGCACCGAAATGCACATTTGTTTTAAAGTAGTACGCACAGTTTTACTTTTGAAATCATACTTCCTTCTGTTAGTTCTATCACAAGAGCTTAAGACAAAGAACTTTTGTAAATTAAATGGCAATAATCTCTTTCTAGCTTTAAACATAATCAATAACATTTTTAAATCATTCAGATCCTTTAGTTTCAAGATATTTGATAGAATAAACAATTTATTTGTATGTTCTCTGGTGTACACTTTATATAAAATTCTCATGCCTTTCTTTTGCATGACAGATAACAGTTTACTGTTGGTTTTATATGTGTTGCCCCATACCTCTATACAGTATGTCAGATATGGAACAACAAATGAATAATATAATGTCTGTAGTGTTGAGGTGAAGAGGGAAGTAGGAAAGTTTGCTCATGGTCAACAGTCAACACTTCCTGCCACCACAAATCCCACAAAGGTCCCATCACTTCAGTAGTTTTTATATTCTCTGGGACAACAGGATGATTATACAGTACTCCTCCTTCTCTTGAATTATTTAATGTTGGAGGGAAACATTTTCAGTTTAAATCTGACTTGAGGAGCCTTTAGGATGAAGCACCTGACAATCAGGTCTCACCCCATCATCAGAAGCTGACCTAACCAAAACTTCTGTGTCTGGGTGGAGTCTGTGAGGATCCCAGTTCCTGGTTTCTTCTACCCGTCTATAACCACTTCTTCACAGCTCATGAGCAACAGATGTGCGTCATCTACCACATCTGTCATGGCTGCCTCAACGAGAAGCCAGATCACTCACTGACGCTTGAGCGTTGGTTCACCTACAGTGAAGTCAACCTTCTGCCTTTAGTAAAGATCTTTTGAGCAAAAGACTAAGTCTGACCTTTAAACCCTTCTTCGTGTACCATATTCTCTGGCCTATACGTCGCACTGGAGTATAAGTCGCACCAGTCCAATTATGTCCAATGAAGTGGAAAAATCCACGTATAAGTCGCACCTTAGGGCAGAAAACGAGCACGCGCAGCAACAACAGACCTGCAGTGCAGCAAACAGACCTGCATCTCTTTGATCTTTAGATAAACACATAAAAATATTTTTTGTTAGCTGACATTACAGTAAAAGTGTGTCTCAGTTTAACTTTTCTTGATAAATGCACTTTGACGGTTAAAAAACGTTAAATTAAGTGACCATTTTTTGACCAAAGTGGAAAAAAAAACGAAAAATCCACGTATAAGTCGCACCGGCCTATAAGTCGCAGGGCTTGGAAATGTAGGCAAAAAGGTGCGACTTATAGGTCGGAGAATACGGTATATTCAGCCGCCTGCTGTAGTTGAATTCGGCCCCCCAAAAAATCAGATCCAGCCCCAGCCCGTAGCCATAATTTCCGAACCCAACTCGACAAATTAACAGTACAGGTTCAAAACACACACCCCACCTCGGATAATTTTAATTAAACTTTGACTGCTTATACTGTATAGTTAACAGTTGGCGGACACAGGCGTCTGAGGGGGTGTTTGTCCTTTCATGGCCATCAAAGCTCATTAAAGCCCTACATTCTGATTATTCACACAAAGACCCTGCTCTGACACGTCTGCTTTGGGATCTGACCTGTTTGGGTCATCGGCCGCGCGTGTCCAGCGGCTGAATGAATGTCCATTTGGGCGATGGATCACTTCCTGGGAGTATACTCATCTGAAGCTTAACTGAACTTTAAATTACTTTCAAGGCCGGTCAGCTCGTGGTAAAATAGTCATGTGCAGCTGGTGAATGTATGGCAAGCCATGTAGCCAAATGATTGGATCGCGGCTGATCTGCTGACGCAATCAAAAGCCAGACACCGACCCGGCCTGCCCATCCAGCACATTATGGTCCGGACCAGCTTAGAAATGACAGCTCAAGCCTGCTTTTGAAACTTACTTCTTGTGCCTTGAGCTGTTTGTTGTGAGTTCAGGACTCCTATACCTCAACGTCCACCAACTGGAGCCTCTAAACATGTAAGAGACAAAGGTGGGCACCAGACCGCTGGGGAGCGCTAAAGCGCTAATCCGCTGATAGCGGACCTAAACAATTTGTTAGCGCTATAGTGGATTGACTAAATTTTATAATTCATAAGCGGATTTGCGCAATTTTTATTTAAAATGCAGTACCGCTAATAACATTATCTATCAGTAAAAACGAAAAAACTTATTTACGGGCTCTTAAATCAACCGGACGACTGCTCACAGACCATATCCTGTCAGCGCCGGATGTGGTCCGTGAAAAAAAGCGGTCCCCGCCCTAAGGGGGGCTAGAGAGAGCGCTCTCTCTATAGCAGTTAGCAGCCAGTGTGTTACTCTGCAGCCTTATTGCTTGTTTTCGAAGAGTCAGACGAAGAGTTTTTAACATGGAGGGTGAACTTATGGATGTTTCTCAGCGGCCTACGCGACGCGTCAGCGCCTCATTTGCCCTGTTCAAAATGGCAGCGACCACAGAAGCAAAATACTTTACAACAAAACACGGTAAAAACAATTATTTCTTTGCTGAGAAAAAATATATTTCTTAGCTGACTTTATAGCACAAGGTTTTTCTGAGCTTGACCTTTTGACGAAATGGTCAAATCTGCTGGATTAAAAAAGTAGTTCGCCATTTGCACATTAGCGCATTAGCATTAGCTTCCGCTAGCATTGCTAATACATAAGCGCTTTTGAAATTACGGAGCTAAATAAATTAATAAGCGCTTTAGAAATAGCGGAACTAATTTTTGGATTAGCGCTGCCCAGCACTGGTAAGAGAAGACTGGACATAACTGGCTTCATCTGCCATCTCTGGTCCCACCTGTCAATCAAACCACTACTTACCTCCTGGAGGTAAATGTTCTAGGTTCATCTAAAAAAGCTAAGTCTGGTCCTCTGGACATTCAAAAAAACTAGGTTCTAGTTTCATGTTTCTCCTGAAGATCTGCTACTGTTGTGTATAACCTGGGATCAGCCACATCTCCTACACCAAGCCTGAAAAGGAAAAATCTACACAGTGAGAAAATCTTCCTCTATCTACAAACAAACATCTCAATGACTACCCGTCAATTACCAGATCTCACCGGTCCCTTTATCCTTCCACATTTATAAAGTAAAACACCCAGCATTTTGTATTCTGAGTCTCTTTTAGGTTCTCAAAGCACCAAATTTGGGTTAAAACCACAAACATACACATAGGAATGATGCTTGTCTGAGGGATGAAGTGTCCCCTACACTGAGAATCATGTGGAAGTGTCTTCAGATCCAAACACGTCAGTAAACACTCCAAACTGGATGTTTGAATTCATGATTTGGAGAATCTGATCAAAGAGGTGACGCTCAAATGCATTTCCTACCTGAAGTCAGTGTAGCCAAATTGTTCTTGTAGGTACAAACCAGGTAATTGTCACTTCATCATCCAGCCTGGTTCTTATCGGTACCCTGTAAGTAGATTTAGAAATTGTAATGTTTATTGGAAAAGTCTACCCAGAGAATATGAACTGAAGAAAACCGATTTTGAAGCCAAGTAAGTTTAACAGCATTTATTTACAAGTGATATTGGCAACGTGCATGGGGATGGAACCCTGGGGAGCAAAGAGAAGATTTAGTATGGGCAAACTGAGGAATGGTGAATAATGGTTTCTTTCTTACAGGAATATTTATGGTTTGGCGAAGGAGCAGGTTATCCAGTGGTTTCATTGAGCAAAGGAAGACGTCCGAGGAGAATTCCAGTTTGAGGTAGGCAAGTGGCAAGGAGGCAGATGAGGAAGTTACAAGTAGGGATGGGGCCAATCCGATCCAGTATCGGCATCCGACACCATCATAATTTAAGTATCGGATTTCCGATCCAACCTGCCGATATTTCCAATCCGGTTTCAAAGAGCACTCGTGTTCCACCATATTCTGTGATATACCTGAACCGTATCGGATCGGAAAGTATCGGCATCGGTCGATACCCAGATTTAAGGATCGAATCGGAAGAAAGAAATGTGGATCGGTGCATCCCTAGTCACAAGGGAGCTTGAGGTCATACGGTGGGAACCTGGGCACAGGAAGGCAGCAGAAGTAAATGCTGAAAACACGAAGGAGCACACGGTAAGTTTATCTTTAACCAGATAAAGAAAAGTGCTCAGAAACACAACTGCTGTTAGGCATGTAATGCTCCACTGGTGACAGGAGGTGTTCTGCAGCCTTCTGTACTCCTGCAGCTCATCAGGGAGATGGTCCACAGGTGTGGCTTGTTGGTGCCATCTTGTGACTGCAGGAAACTGAGAGACCTGAACTCCCGCAGTAACAAAAACTCATTTGATCAGTCTAATCTGGGAAAGGAAGGCGTCATTTTCAAGGTGGGGTGCCCTTTAGGATCTCGTGCTAGTTTTTATACGATCATCAAAAGGCAAACGTATGGTGAATACAGTCTCCGTCCGTCTGCCCATAAACTCTCTTTATATGCCTGTAACTTCCAATCAGCTCAAGATAATTAACTGAAACTTGATACACATGCACCACGGCTAGCCAGCGAGTCGTCCAAAGTTTTCATCACCCCAGCTCCAACGTTCACGAATCAAGGTCAAAGATTATACAAGGACTTTTTTGATTTTGTTTGTCCGAGCCGCAGCTACAGATTGCTCTATAATAGTTTATTGACTGGCGTATGTTAAGTCATTTTCAGCACTCTTGGACTTTTACAGCTTCTATGTTTGAAGGGGGGCAGAACTGTGGTGCAGTTGGTAGGAATGCCATCTCTCAGTGAGCAGGTCACCCCGGTTCAAACCCTGCCTGGGCGGAGTCTGCATGTTCTCTCCGTGCTGCGTGGGTTTTCTCTGGGTACTCCAGTTTCCTCCCACAGACCAAAAACATGCATGTCACTGACTGGTGACTCTAAATCGTCCTTCGGTGAGAGAGAGTGAATGTTTGTTTGTCTCTTTGTGTACCTGTGGTGGACTGGAGGCCTGTCCAGGGTGTCCCTTGTCACTCGCACAGTGATGGACTGCAAGGGTTCTAGGGATGGGGCCAATCCGATCCAGTATCGGTATCAGCATCCGATACCAGCAATATTCACGTATCGGATTTTCCTATCCAGCCTGCCGATATTTCCGATCCTTGAAGTATGTTGAAAAGCACATACATTGCACCATACTCTGTGGCATCTGTTTTAACATTGTATGAGTTAAACCCAAAGAACACACTCTGAGCCTCACAACAGGTAATACCCAAACTTTAATGACACACAAGAGGCAGGTCTATATCACAGACGTCCTTCTGACTCATGGTGCAGCCCGGAACACTAAAATACTGCTAAACATTATGGGAAATCATCACAGTTTACTCCCTGTTTTTTAGCTTTGTTTTTGATTGTGGCACTATGAGTTGTAATTCTTGTTGGTTTTGATCGACGGATACAGATTTAAACTATAATTGAACACTAATATACTGTTAAGCATTATGGGAAATCCCGATTTTTAGTTTTGTTTTTGATTGTGACACTGAGTTGTAATTCTTGTTGGTTTTGATCAACAGATATAGATTTAAACTATGCATTGAATTTACATTTATAAATTCAATGCATAGTTTAAATCTCAAAACCAACAAGAATTACAACTCATAGTGCCACAATCAAAAACGAAACTAAAAATCGGAGAGTAAACTGTGTTGATTTCCCATAATGTTTAGCAGTATTTTAGTGTTCCGGGCCGCACCATGAGTCAGAAGGACGTCTGTGATATAGACCTGCCTCTTGTGTGCTATTAAAGTTTGGTTAATACTTGTTGTGAGACGCAGAGTGTCTTCTTTGGCTTTAACTCACACAATGTTAAGACATAAGTCACAGAGTATAGTGTAATACATGTGCTCTCTAAGAATTTATTATTACAGCCTCATATACAGTACAGTACCTGAATGGTATCAGATCGGAAAAGTATTGGTATCGGTCGATACCCAGATTTAAATATCGGTATTGGATCGGAAGTAAGAAATGTGGATCGGTGCATCCCTAAATGGGGTTCCAGTGACCCCCACAACCCGAAAAGGAAGCGGGTAAAGACAATGGATGGATGGATGGTGGATGGAAAGGCTTTGAAGGGAAGCAGCACAAGATCCAGAACCTACAGGGTGTCTACAAGGAATCAAACAAAGTACTTACTGTATACCTACAGGGTACTTACAACGTACTTGTGTCAATTCTCACTTCCTCTAATAATAAAGGAAAATATGTCTAACAGCAGAAACCGATGATAGGCCTCAATAAAATAAAGAAAACCCGTTTAAATTCCTCTTGGCTTCAGTGTTTAGAGCGATAGCTTTGACTGTGACACCTTATTTCAACAGCGTTAATATATTTTCCTTTAAAATGAAAATCCTGATGGTGCATCCACCTCCTCTGCACAATAATGTGCGTGTGCATATGCCTGTGTGTCATGTTCACGTCTTCACAGCGAGGCAGAGGCTGAGTGTTCGGCATCATTACCTCCACCTTGATTTGTCTCCAGGAGGTTTCCCATGCTGTCTGCCAACATTAGCCTTTGTGTTTCCTCGCAGAGATGTATGTTTATGTGCGAGTGGCTGCTGCGGGGTAAGAGGTGCAGCTTATTTATGCATGCGTGCTCTCTGAATCCACTGCAGCAGGGAGAGAAATGATGCAGACGGTCCCCACACTGTACTCTTCATCATTACTCTTTAAAAACGGCCTGAAGATTTAATGACGGAGCGCACACACCTCACGAAAGTGAGATGTTTTCTTTGTGTTGACTCCTGCACGCAAAGTGGCAATTATTATAATGCGCCTTTAATTGGCATTTAATTTGTAGACGGAGCGGCTTGGCGAGAAGCACGGGTTCATTAGCAGCTGGAAGAGGAAAAATACAAATGTTGATGCTTTACATCTTCTTAATAAGGTCATTGTTAACATTGTCATTTTGAACAACAGCAGCCGTCTGCTCCGCAGGAATCATTCATCACCTGTAAAGGACACGGAGAACAACGCGCTGCGGGGAGCGAGACTAAAGGAAGAGGTGAGAAAAGGAATATTATTATGTTTTAATGGCTTTCCCCCGGGGAGAAGAGCGTCCATTTCTTTTTCGCCTAATGAAAGGAGCGAAGACAGCTGAGATGAGACAACGTGTAGGAGCGAGGAAAAAGTGTGGATAAAAGGATGAAATGGGAAAGAAACACCAAGGACACAAAATGCTTTCCTGATTTTACTCACATCAAACCACATGTAGGCGTTCCTTTAACGAAGAATAGAACTGTTAACCGGCGGGTCATCAGCTGTGACCAGGCTCGCTCCACTATTTAATATTTCCTCTGCTAATACATATTTAACATGAATGTTCAATGTCCAGCATGCAGATTCATGATTTTTACTTAGGTGGAGAAGAGTTAAACCCAAAAGTCTACAGTCGGAGGGTGGAGACATGATTCGGTTTCCTATAAAACTTGAGGATCAAGGTTCAAGGTTATTGGCATCACGAGTGGTTCATAAGGTGGAATGAAATGTGTACTCAAGTTCCCAGTTACACCTAAAAATAGCAATAGTATAAAGTATTAAAAAGAACAGTATAAAAGACTCTACGATGGGCTAAACAACAATAATATAAGGTGTATTAAACAGCAGCCGGAACATGAGTCTGTTGTGAGCACATGGGTATGAATACAGCAGCTTCAGGTAAGAAATCAGCAGCATGGATAAAGTGTCAAATGTCCAATTAAAGTGACATTACAGTGATTTTTTTTCTGATTAGAGATTCATGAGTCTAACAGCCTCAGGGTAGAAGCTGTTCCTCAGTCTAGTGGCTCTACGCTTAATGCTCCTCAACCTCCTTCCTGAGGGGAGTGGGGCAAAGAGTGTGTGTGCTGAGTGAGTGGGGTCCTTCATGATGCAGGTGGCCCTTTTCCTGCATCTGGAGGTGTAGATTTATTTATTTGTTTATTTTTTTAATTTTTTTTATGTATTCATTTATTTATTCATTTATAAATTTTATAATAATGAGTTACAATAATTAACATATATGTAATAGAAGAGAGAAAAAACACATTAAAAGAAAATATTTACATAATGAATTACAACAATAAACATATGTAATTGAAAAAAAACATATAAAGAAAAACATATAAAGAAAAGACATATAAAGAACAAAATGTATAAAATATAAAATGAAAGGTAGCAGATGAAGAAATATCTTATTAAATCTGCTCCTTATTTATCTAATAAGAATTTAAACAAATTTTTCTATAATAATAATAAGTAAATAACTCAATCAACTTTCAATTGTATATATTACTCATTTAAATAATTTGTTATATTTGCTCAACAATTCAACTTTAAGCAGTTTCTTAAAGACAGGGATTGATTTGGCTTCTTTAACTTCTGTCTTCAAGTTATTCCAAAATCCTACTCCCTGAATTAAGGTAGTTCTTTCCTTCATACTAGTTCTAAATTGCGGTTTTACAAATACATCTTTCCCTTTGAGATTATAGCAGCTTGATCTTTTCACAAAATACATTTGGATATTTGACGGTAGTGTTTTTTTTTTTAGCTCTATGCATAAGTAACAAAATGTTATAATGCACCAGATCATAGAACTTTAGCACTTTCATCTGATAAAATAATTGACTTGATGGGTGACAGTAATGTTTTCTTAGCATGTCTGTGATGGTGGGGAGACTGACTCCAACATCTTCTGTGCAGCCTTCACCACTCTCTGCAGAGCTTTTCTCTCTGCAGCTGTGCAGCCTCCATGCCACACGTTGATGCTGGAGCACAGGATGCTCTCCACTGCACACCTGTAGAAGGAGGTGAGGACTGGGCTGCTCAGACCAGCTCGTCTCAGCCGTCTGAGGAAGTAGAGTCTCTGATGACCTTTCTTGATCAGGCTGGTGGTGTTGTTGCTCCAGCTGAGGTTATCATTCATGTGTACACCCAAGTACTTGTATCTGGAGACCACTTCCACTGCAGATCCTCCTATATAGTCAGGGTGGGTGTGTTTGTTCCTTCTGAAATCCACAACTATCTCCTTTGTCTTCTTCACATTCCTGTGAAGGTTGTTCTTCCTGCACCAGCTCTCCAGATGTTCCACCTCCTGCCTGTAGCTGGACTCATCATTGTTTCAGATGCTTCCCACCACAGCTGTATCATCTGCAAACTTTACAATATGACAGCCTGGATGGGTAGGTGTGCAGCAAGCAAACCAGTGAACATTCGTGAAGTTTGAGCTGCTTCTGGGGACCATTTTACCTCGACCAGTAGGCAGAACAGTTTGGTTGAAGGTCCAGTTGAGGAGATGGTCTTATGAGCTGAATCCAGGGCGTCTTCAGATACTTTTTGACTATTTGACAGATGTGCAGGTATTTTTAATAAATGGGTCCTTAAACCAGATGACAGCATTTTGACGAGTCTAACGGTCACAGACCAGCTGATCAGAAAACAACAGAAACTGACACAACATTTCTTCCTGTATGTGTGAATCAATCAAATCAACTAAGTTCTGTGCACACGTTCATGAGTTATTTTGCCAACAGGCAGACAACTTCATGGTACTGTATCCTGTCCTTCATGGCAGCAGGCATGAAAATAGGAGTCACAGCACAAAGCTGTCAGGATGTTTGGAACATAAAATTATTGGAGTGATTGATTTTGTGTATATAAATGACTATTAAGGACAAAGTTATGAATGGATGATAAGGAAACCTGATGGTGGATTATTGAAGTGCATGACACCGTTCAAAGAAAGAGGTCAGTCAAGAAGAAATATGACCGTGAGATGACTGAAGAGAGGAGACAGGAATATAAGGAGATGGGACATAGAGCAAAGAGGGAAGTAGCTAAGGCAAAGCAAAAGGTGTACGATGAGTTGTATGGGAGACTGGACACTAAGGAAGGCAAGAAGGACTTGTATAGATTGGTAAGACAGAGTGATCAGACTGGAAAGGATGTGCAGCAGGTTAGGCTTGTTAAAGCTATGAATGGTAATGTTCTAACAAGTGAGGAGAGTGTGACAGGAAGATGAAAGGATTACTTTGAGGAGCTAATGAATGAACAGAATGAAAGAGAAAGAAGAATGGAGGTCATAGAAACTGTGGACCAGGAAGTGGGAAAGATTAGTGAGGGTGAAGTCCGGAAAGCTCTGAAAAGAATGAAGAAGGGGAAGGCAGTAGGACCTGATGACATACCAGTGGAGGTTTGGAAATGTCTTGGAGAGATGGCAGTGAGGTTTTTGACTCAAATATTTAATGGAATATTTGAGGGTGAGAAAATGCCTGAAGAATGGAGAAGAAGTGTGCTGGTTCCCATTTTTAAGAACAAGGGTGATGTACAGAGTTGTAGCAACTACAGGGGAATTAAGTTGATGAGCCACACAATGAAGATCTGGGAGAGAGTTGTGGAAGCAAGACTTAGACAAGATGTGACTATCTGTGAGCAGCAGTATGGTTTCATGCCAAGAAAGAGCACCACAGATGCATCTTTGCTTTGAGGATGTTGATAGAGAAGTACAGAGAGGGTCAGAAAGAACTCCATTGTGTGTTTGTGGATTTAGAAAAAGCATATGACAGGGTGCCAAGAGAGGAGGTGTGGTATTGCATGAGGAAATCTGGAGTGGCAGAAAAGTATGTTAGACTGGTACAGGACATGTATGAGAGACAGCAGGACATGTATGAAGACAGCAGGACATGTATGAGGACAGCAGGACATGTATGAAGACAGCAGGACATGTATGAAGACAGCAGGACATGTATGAGGACAGCAGGACATGTATGAGGACAGCAGGACATGTATGAAGACAGCAGGACATGTATGAGGACAGCAGGACATGTATGAAGACAGCAGGACATGTATGAAGACAGCAGGACAGTGGTGAGATGTGCTGTAGGAGTGACAGAGTGCATCAAGGATCGGCTCTGAGCCCCTTCTTGTTTGCTCTGGTGATGGACCGACTAACAGATGAGGTCAGGCAGGAATCCCCATGGACTATGATGTTTGCAGATGACATTGTGATCTGTGGTGAGAACAGGGAACAGGTGGAAGAGAACTTGGAGAGGTGGAGGTATGCACTTGAAAGAAGAGGAATGAAAGTCAGCCGTAGTAAGACAGAGTACATGTGTGTGAATGAGAGGGAGGCCAGTGGAACAGTGAGGCTACAAGGAGCAGAGGTCACAAAGGTGCAGGACTTCAAGTACTTGGGGTCCACTGTCCAGGAAAATGGGGAATGTGGTAAAGAGGTGAAAAAGAGAGTCCAGGCAGGATGGAGCGGATGGAGAAAAGTTTCAGGAGTGATTTGTGACAAAAAGGTGTCAGCAAAGGTCAAAGGAAAAGTTTACAAGACAGTGGTGAGACCAGCTATGTTGTATGGTCTGGAGACAGTGGCATTGACAAAAAGACAGGAGAAAGAACTGGAAGTGGCAGAAATGAAGATGCTGAGGTTCTCCTTAGGAGTGACAAGGATGGATAAGATCAGGAATGAGATCATCAGAGGTACAGCACATGTTAAACAACTGGGAGATAAAGTTAGGGAGGCCAGACTGAGATGGTTTGGACATGTCCAGAGGAGGGACAGTGGGTATATTGGTAGAAGGATGTTAGAAATGCAGCTGCCAGGAAAAAGACAAAGAGGGAGACCAAAGAGGAGATATATGGATGCAGTTAGAGAGGACATGAAGGTAGTTGGAGTGAGGACAGAGGATGCAGAGGACAGAGTGAGGTGGAGGAGGACTTACTGTGAAGACCCATAAGGAACAGCTGGAAGAAGAAGATCAAGGACAAATTTAATGGAGAAGTTCATAAACTGAAATTCACTTATCATCATTAGATACCTCTTTCAGTTTTCCTTTCTTTTTGCATCTTCAGAACCTGCGGGGCTGGTGATGTGTCTACATCCAGTGAGGACGCTGCACAGGTTGGAAGCAGCTGAAGGCTCCACAGCTTCTCTGAGCTCACAGCTGCAGCTGGCCTCAGCAGAAACAGCTGTTTCCCCTCTCGTGCGTCCTTTGCTCTCTCACCTCTCCGGTTCCGTTTGTCGACTCGGTGCAGTTCATCACGTCGTGACGTTGAGACATGCTACTCCAGCCACGTTACGAGGGTTAAAATAATGTCAGCCGTTAAAACATGCAGGTTTTCGTTCTTCTCCGCCTTTCACTTTCCTTTAACATATGCTCATAAATTTGTTGGCCCCTGACGTCGTGTGCCTGCCAGGACCGATGACTCCAGCTGAACAAATGAATAATATCCATGACGGTGCAGCTTCAACTCGCCGTGGTTTAACTGTGCCCTCCAGAGTTATTGGCAGCTTCGCTGAAATTCATAACTTTTACAGTCTCTGGGCTTACATTAAGCAAGGAGACCTATAATTCTGCCATGTTTTTCACTGCTGCTGATATATTTTACTCATGTCCTCCTCCATAACGCACTGTCCTACCTCACATTATGCATAATTCATAAATTTTATCTGTAAATATAAATAATTTCAAAAACAAGCAAACACTATGAACGTGATTATCTGAACAGAAATAAACTTTGTAGAAAAGCTTTTAAATTAAATCACTGCATGAAACATTCATTTATTCTAATGACCATAACAACAAAAGTGGAATTAAAGTGAGGGCAAAGCCTTTGGAGTGCTTTTCTTATATTTTACAAACACATCTGCACTTATTTACCACAAACTCTTTTAGACGGGAAATTTAAAAAAAATTATACTCGTTTCATATTTATAGTTTGGTTTGGAGTGCTTTAAGTGTTTATTGCTCCATCTTTTATATATAAAGTTCACCTTCAAGTCCAGTTCTCTATTTGATGTACCAGAATAAAATAATAAATCACTTAATTGTTTAAAAACAATTTTTTTTGACAAACTGACAACACATTTGTTTTTATTATGTCAGGATTATAGCCACGCCCATTTCCCATTTTTCCTTTGTTCTCAGGTGAAGCTGTAGTTAGGGCCACGCCCACTGGTGGAGCTTACACCTGCAGCTCATCACCGATCTGATTCAGGTGGAGTGAGACGTGTCTCCCATGTCATCTGTGAACTTTGGTTAACTTGATCTGGGTTCATCAGACTCCTTTTAAAATTGCAACATATTCTCATGAAGGTGTGGTGTTTGTGGCTCGTTAACCATTGATGTGATCGTGCTTTACTTCTTACCATTGTTTTGTTGTTTTTTTTGTATATTTTATTTTTAGCCCACTTACACTTAAAAATAAAACCAAATAAAACAAAACTATTTTTTTATTTATTTTACAATACAAAACAATCCCATAAACAATAACATACAAAATATTAAAAGTATGCATTCCGCCCTGATTTGGATCGTGTGTTTTGGCGTTCGGCAGTGGTGTGTCATACAGTAAAGACAAAAATCACTCAAAAGCTGTGACATTTTCTCACAATCAACAATAAACTTACATCAAAACAAGTCAGGAAGCCCAGACGTCTTCAGCGCTCCACACCTCAGACTTTACAGAAAGATTCATTAATCTTATGTTAACTCATCTTAACTGGGGCTTTGAGACCTTTAAAGGTTCTTACACAAACAGTTGAATGCTTTTGGGAGATGTTGCCACAGATCAAGAAAATGTTTCTAACATTTAAGTTTTGTTATTTACAAATCATACATCAGAACAAACACATTTTAATTGTTTTCGCCCAGTGTCTCTCGCTGTTGCAGGATCTGCGGTTCCTTACTGCAGACTGGGCACTCCCAGGCTTCCACAGGCTTCATTTATACAAAGTATTTAAGCTCTAAATAATAGTTTTGAAAACTGGAACTAAAACACTAAAACCATAATGTTCACATAACCATCAGCAGCATATTACACTAAGAAGTACCGTATTTTCCACCTGATAAGTCTCACCTTTCTATAAGTCACATTTTCCAATTATTGGCAATAAATTGGAAAAATCCATAAACGTGTCGCACCTTTATTTAAGTCGCATCTATTATGCGTCACCGCTACGCGACGCGTCAGCGCATCATTTGCTCTGCTGAAAATGGCGGCCACAGGAGCGAGCGAGCACGGAAGGACTTTACAAGATTAACACGGTAAAAACAATTATTTGCTGAAAATTATAGCAAAGATGTATCTTAGCTGAACTTTTCCTTAATAAATGAACGCAATTGTCAAATCAGCTGGATTTAAAAAAGTAGTTTCGCTATGTGCACGCGCGCGGGTGGGACGGCTTTATTTCTTTAAAATTTAGCAAAATAAACGCTTAAAAAATATTTCTTAGCTGACATTATAGCACAAGTGTTCCTGAGCTTAACCGTTCCTTAATAAATTCCCCAAATCGTCAAATCAGCTGGATTTAAATAGTTTCACTTTGACGTCTTCCAAACCGTTGCGTGCGCTGCGAAAATAAATTATAAGTAAATCGAATTTTAGCTCAAAAATCTCATACAGCTAACAGTTTGTAAATATCCACCAAGTAATTACTTTCTGTAAGTTTCAACAAAATCTGTCCTGTCATTCATGAGCTATTTGCAAAATAGTACCCGTTAAAAACACGGAGCTACAAGCTAACCTTTTCTAAACAATTAAGCTAACCGCGACACATTTATGGTTATAAAACATCAAATTTGATCTCAAACATCTCATAAAGCTAGTCAGTTGTAAATGTCCATACAGTGATTATTCATTCAACCTTTATTTATACAGGCTAGCCTCGTTGAGTCACGGGGACTCATTTACAAGAGGGACCTGTCTCACTCACACCAAACAACCATCCACTCTCACACTCACACCTAGGGTCAATTTAGAGTCACCAATCAGCCTAACAAGCATGTTTTTTGGTCTGTGGGAGGAAACCGGAGTACCCGGAGGAAACCCACGCATGCACGGGGAGAACATGCAAACTCCACCCAGAAAGGCCCCGGACCGGGATTTGAACCGGCAACCTTCTCGCTGAGAGGCAGCAGCTCTACCAGTTGTGCCACCGTGCTGCCCTGATTACTTTCTGTAAGTTTGATAAAAATCTGTCCTGTGGTTCTTGACTTATTTTGCTAACAAACACTGAGCTAACAGTAGTCCATACCTCCAGAGCAGGAGGCCAAGCAGCGACAGAGTGAGTCCGACCAGAGGAGGCTGCCGTCGGACACATGAGTTGGGAACGGTCGGTGTACCCTAGCGGACAAAGGTGGTACTGCACCATTTTTTGCCAAAATGAAAAACGGTCATATCTGAGCCAAAAATTGGTCTAAAAACATGGGAAAAATCCATAAACATGTCGCACCTCTCTATTAGTCCCAGGGCATGCAAATTAAGCAAAAAGGTGCGACTTATAGACCAGAAAATACGGTAAGTCAAATATTTCATAGCTGCTGTTTGAGACTCATTTTTTAGTCTGTTTTTGTCATGGAGTGACAGACAGGTGTACGGTTACTGTGGTGACCATCACGAGTCACTGCTGGTAGCGTTGACAGTTTGGATTTTGGCTTTCTTCTCACTTCTTGCTCCTCCTTCAGCAGATCTTTGGCTGTTTTTCCTGACCTCAGATTTCTGTGCAGCAGCAGTTTCTGCAACATTTGTTTCTGTTTCTGATTATTTCCTGTAGACATTTAATTCACTGAATGAATAGTACTAGTGCGATGCCTCAAATATGCGGAATGCCATAATTTATTTTTGAGTGAACTCATTTTGTTTATGGAAACAGGATCAAAGT
>JBBPBX010059055.1:8438-21901 GCA_038048925.1 Garcialebias charrua | reverse complement strand
TGGGAGAATTCCACCTTTGGCACCACTCAATCAGCCACGGAGTCAAGTGTATGTAAGAAGAGTGAATTTCTTTACAATAGTGAAATTACTGACTTTTTGGAGTCTTACCAACTTCAGGGTGAGCCCAGTCCAAAACAACAAACAAAGCAAACTATCCCCAGTATTATTTTCTGTTACCTGAATTTTTTTTTTTTTAACCACAACAGGTCTCTTACCTCACTACTCTAACTAAAAACAGGAGAAAAGTCTTTAAAAAAATCTTAAAATAAAATGGTAGCTGACCCCTACAAACTCATCACAAAACTATTTACATCTAATAAATATGGCGTTAACGAGTGACAGCAGGTCAGCCGTGGCTGGTTAAAAAGCACAGAGTGAATGGAAGCTGACGTCGCTGGAGAGAAGCCGAGAGATGAGTCAGCAATCTGGTGGGGCGGTTGGCAGCGACTAGGCTGTGAATGGACAGGGGGTAGCAGAGGGTTTTGATGACTCGGGAAGTAATTTTAGTGGCATGGAAGAGGATTGTTGCAGAAGTGAAGGGGTTTGGAGTGAAGTCGTTAGCAGGAAGAAGAGGAAAAAGCAGAAGTATGTTGCAGGTGGTTCGAGTTCAGACACTGACGGTCATTTTGAAGCAAAGAAACATAAGGATGTCCTTAAAGTTATTATCAAATTGCATAGAGATGGTGAGTCTTTTGCTGACTGGAACCCGATAAAACTGTCCACAGCACTGTACGACCAAATAGGTGCAGTCCGTAGTGCCAAAGTTTTGAGTAGTGGAGCTTTGTTTGTTCTTTGCAGTGACGGCGTTCAAATGGATAAGGCCATTTCGCTCAACGAGCTGGATGGTAAGAACGTTGGTAGTAAAACCGTTAGCAGAGGAGTCATAAGTGGCGTCCCTTTAGAGATCTCTGTGGATGACATTCTGCACAATATACGAGGTGCTAAGGTGAAAGGAATTAGATGTTTGAAAACAACAAGAGATGGAGTGAGATGTGACAGCCTGTCTGTCTTGATTACATTTGACGTTGATAACTTGACCAGTAAAGTCTTCATAGGGTACTTGTGTTATGTTGTTAAGAAGTACGTTCCTCCTCCTTTACGATGCTTTAAATGCCAAAGGTTTGGTCATGTTGCAGCAATTTGCAGAGGGAAACAGCAATGTGGTAGATGTGCGGGTGACCATGAGTATGGGAAGTGTGGGGGTGACACAAAAATTAAATGTTGTAACTGTGGGTGTGAACACACAGCTGCTTATCGTCGTTGTGGGGTTAGTAAGAGAGCGGAGGAAATCCAAAAAGTGAAACTGGTTCATGGGATTACGCTGATGCTGCAAAACGTATGCCCACTCTACCAGTGAGATTTGTACCGCCTGTGGTGCCAATCATAGAACCTCAGAATTTTGATGGATGCACTAAATTACCTGATGATTCCATTCATTCAACCTTTATTTAGTCAGGTAAATCTCATTGAGCCTCGAAGGCTCATTTACAAAAGCGACCTGCTACAAACTAAAGAAACCATTATAGTGAACAAACAGAATTGTGTGTTGTTCATGGTGGAAGTTATTAATTGTTCAGCTCAAACTGTTAGAAAAACTGACAGGATCAAAATTATAGTGAAGGCTGCTGAAAAATATCTTGCCGTTAAAGATCTTGGTTGGGAGGCTGTAGAGGGTATGTTGGGTAAAGGAGTGGCACCGTCTCAGTTAGCAGGTGGTGGTTCGTAGGCTTGTCCCTATTTCAGTGTTAATGTTTCAAAGTTAATGACCACATTCTTGTTTTCTTGTTATTTACAGACTTGATTGGGTCACTTTAGTTGTTATGTAATGTTTGTTTCATGGTATTAGTGTTTTTTTAATTATTTATTTTATTTATTTTTTTCTGTTTATCTCCTGTCCACACTCCAGCTCAGTAGGTGGCGGTAATGCACTTCTCGTTAGTCTGCCAACCGCCAATAAACACCACTAGAAGAAGAAGAAGAAGCTGACGTCATGACAGGCGCAGCTCAGTATGTGCAGCACTTCTCTTCAGGCAGCCAATACCTGTTTAGCTCCTCTGTGTCTTCCTCCAATCACAGTAGTGTACCTGAATACTAATTTGTACACAGTTTCACACATGCACTCACAAAGCTATATGAAGACGTATCTTGATAATTCACTTGTAGACGTAAATCCCTGGTTTCTTTGTGACAGCTGTTATGACTAAGTAATTTAAACCCCAGAGTAGGCAAACTGACAGAGGTTTTGAACACACGAGTAAAGTGAAGTTCTTTGTATAGTGGCGTAAATGTTTTGGATGGATCTGCAGGGAGATGGCAATGATACATATAGAGAATTGTCTAGAAAGTTCATTTGAAGATATGATTGATGATTTCTTCTTATACATAGTTCCCACACACGTGATGAGTATTGCGCAATACCGGGTTTTTCGCCACCCGTAAAGGCAGAAATGGCAGATAAACAGACTTGAGCTACCACAGCTAAACACATTACTAGCTTGACCAAGGCACAAGAGCAAAATGCCAGTGGTCGGAGTTGAATGAGTTGGAGAAAGAAATCATGGCAGACGAAGCGGACAACTTGTCACCAAGAAGTTACTCTGATATCATTAATTATTTAATTACTACGAGGAGTGCACAACGGCTTCACAGCGCAGTGCTTCACAGCTTTAAATCCAAAAAAGATGTGTAAACTGTCTCAATCATATCTAACCAGCTAAATAAAGGTTTAACTAAAATAACACACAGCCAACAAACAGTCCAGGCTCAACACGGACCAGGACCAGCACTTTGAGTGTTACCGTGTTGGAAGTTAGCATGTCGCGTTAGCATCCGGAGCGGATGCGGAGGGTCCGTCGCACGGAGGCTCGCGGCGAGCTCAGGTAGGTCGGACGGCGTGGATCCGTCGCGGCCGCGGGGGCACGTCCCATGGGGCCGACGCGTCGCCTGCACGACTTGGCTCTTGTCCTCCTTCCCCCACTGGGACGGTCTCCCCCACCGGTCCCGGAGGACCGGCGGGAAGACCGTTGTCCAGGCATGAGGAGGCCGTTGTCGCGTAAGCGACATGCTAAGCTAACCACAGCATTAGACGGGGCTGAAAACAGCTCCAACATACAGACAGTTGTACTCTAACATTGTTCTGACATTGTTTCACAAAATGATTTATGTAGAATATTTTGTTTACCGGCCAAAAGCACAACGTCTTCAGAGCAGATCCGAGCAGACTCAGAGAGAGGAGGGGCTGCTGTGAGCTTCTCCGATGAGATAAATCCTTCACGTTTACTTTTTTTGGATTAAGTGAAACCTGCGCGTTGCCCAAACGTCTACCCGACTGGAACACCCACTGACCCAACACGAAGTAACCATTGCAATTAATTAGAAATAAACAAAAAAAAACAATGTGAAAAATACACATCCAGTAGACTGCCTGTAACTGCTGCTCCGCCTCTACGCATGAGGGTCAACCCGGAAATTCCACAGATGTGACGTCACATGGGAACTGTATTGGTGTAAAAGCAACTGTCAGTGTGGAGAGAAGGATGGAGATTCTTAGGAGTCGAAAGGGAAAGTGAATAGAATTTTGTTGCACAAAGGCACCTTGTATTTGAACTGCAGAGATTTTTACTGCTGATCTGAAGAAAACAGGCAGGTGTTCAACTAAACTGACCACTCAAGCTGTGTTTGATGGTCTCCTCCTTCTCTGTGGAGGCCATCCATCCATTATCTTCTGCTTCCAGGTCACAGGGGCAGCAGCTTTACCAGGGAGGCCCAGACATCAACAGCCACCTCTTCCAGCTCCTCTAGAAGGACCCCCAAGGTGTTTGCAGACCAAGTGACCAAGTACTTTTATGTTTTTGGTAATTTATGAAACACAAACCTTTAACATTTAAGGATACATTTTCACCAAATTGTTTTCAAGTCTGTAGCTTATTGTAAAAGCAATTTCAAAGATTACAGCACAGTGTGATATGTGTTGCAATTTTAACATGAACCTTGTGCATATCTATTAATAATTAAAGTTAATATATATATTAATACATCTTTTTGTAAAAAAAATCTATACAAAAATGGAAAATACATGGGTTTAAAGCAGTCAGGGCAAGGTTTAGGGTATGTTCTCTTCGATGTTTCACTAAAAGCCACAGACTGAGCATAATGCTCAGTAAAACCATGACGTCCTCCATGTTGGTTGTGTGTCTTTCAGGGTATACTTCTTCTGTTTAGTGGTGGCTAGTAAATAGCTTAAGGGAGCTCTACTGCCACCAGGTGGTAGGATGAGTTGGATTCTGGACCCCGCCTTCAGAACCGGTCCAGAAGTGTATTAATGGATGCGTGACAACACTCAAGCTGATCTGAGCTGACCCGAACTTACCTGATCTGTGCTGTCATAGTGGAAAAGAGGCAGATTAATCCAGTACTTTCAGTGGTTGACTGTAGCAGCATATAGTTCCAGAGAGCTGATGGTTCCAAACGAGGCTCTCACAAGGATTTTAAAGAACTAGGAAGACCTCTAGGACACCAACAAACCATGGCTTGAGAAGACACCGAGGAACAAGATTAGAACAGCCTTGGTAGACAAAGGTAAACAGGGCGGTCACCGAGTTACCTTCTTCTTCTTCTTCTTCTACTTGTGGTGTTTTATGGCGGTTGGCAAACAACTTAAGGTGCATTAAGTGCACCGCCACCTTCCAGATTGGAGTATGGACTAGATGTTATTAATTCTATTCAAAGTGCCCAGTCGTCGTAGAACTCCCTCACATCCAACTTACTTCTACCCATTTTTAAATCCCTAATTATCAACTCTCTTACCTATACACACTTATGTCACCATTTTCATCATCTTGACCTCCCTTGAATTCCCACACCAAAACTATATCACTTCACCATTGTCTCATAAGTAAGTCAATTATCATCTATTCTAAATGTTAACAAAATGTATGATTTAATATACCCATAACTACACCAATTCACTATACATACTTATTTCACCACATTGATCAACTTGACGACCCTATAAAGTGTAACATGCATTAAATTCCCTCCACCACACAATATTTCTTATCCATTGTTCAGTCAAGCCATGTTTATAGAAACCTCATTTTCAGATGTTCCTTCCCCTTGCCTCAGTTCCTCATGTATTTTTTCCCAGGATAACTCTTTTACATTAAACCATACCATACCATACCATACCATTTTATTTATAAAGCACTTTAAACAGGAACAAGTCCACACCAAAGTGCTGGACAAACAAACACGCAACAGGCAACACAGACAATGAAGTACAACACGAAAAACATAAAAACATTGCAGAATTAAAGAATTTGGTGGCTGCCTTTACTATGATTTTTATTTTTTCAGTCTTAGTTTTTGCTTGTTCTGAACAGTTTATGACGTATGCAAGCCGGAAAGGAATCAATTTATCAACGGTGATATTACTTTGATCATTGTCTGGTACTCTTGTTTTGTCAACAGTTGTTTTTGTAGAAATATCCACCGAGTTACCACATGGCTTTAATGTTAGCATGTGGTCCTCATCCATACTGGATCTGGAACAGGTGTGAAAGGTTGACTCCGCCCAACCACTCAGGAGCTGCAGTGAACAGGGTTAGCAGCAAAGCATGTAGAATCTCCACATGAATAACTTTAGAGCAGGGGTCACCAACACGGTGCCCGCGGGCACCCGGGTGCCCCCAAGGACCATTTGAAGTGCCCGCTGACCTGTTCTAAAAATAGCACAACTCACTACTAAGCTGCATTTAAATTTTCATTTTATTCAGTTGTTATTCTTTTTTTGTATTTATATATATTTTAAAATGTCTATCTTAAAAATTGTTCTTAAAAATATGTTTATTATACATTTTTTTCAATTTACGCTTTGTTATTTCCGAAGAGTTTATCAAACTGGTGCCCTTTGTGACTCCGTACCCACGAAGTAGCTCTCACTTTCGAAAAGGTTGGTGACCCCTGCTTTAGAGTCAGTCTCATTCAAGATGGCTGCCACAGTCAACTGAGCTTAAAACCTAAAATATGTCTATAACCCAGTCAGTTTTACATACTGATTTTGTGAGCTAGTAGCTGAAATTGATCTCTAACACATATTATTAGCAGTAACAGATTGTCTAAGATTTTTGTTTAGAATTTAGCTATTTGTTGCAATTAATTTTAATAGTCAATTCTGTTTGTTAAAAAAATATCTCATGAAACACTGTACGGGTTAGAATAAACTTTTAGACAATAATTTTTAATTGTACCGCTACAACTGATACACGTTTGGAGTCAATTCAAATCACCCCAGCCAGCTGAGATTAGGCTAGAAAACACCAAAAGTTAATATAATTCAGTCGGTTTTACAGATTTTAAGCTAAAATTAGGCGAGGTAGTGGCTGAGAGTCATTTACAATACATTCATAGAGTGTGACGTCTCGTGGTATTTTGTGAAATTGTTCATATTCTTGTTTTAAAGTTTATTTGTCTCATCACCATTTTCATTTATACGGTTTAATTGTTTTAACATGCCTTGTTCAACATGAAGACTCCATACTAAGACTTACATCATGTTCTGCTTTTCCACGTTCCATGTTTTACTCTTTTTGTTGTTAGCAGGGGCGGATACACTTTGTATTAACGGGAGCGCTTCTTAGTCCAAAAATGAGTTGCCTGGTCGTGCAAGCTAATGCAGAAGCTGATATTTGATGTTCAAAAGTTGGCTCACAGCAAAAGCAAACTTCAAGGAAAGCAATACACTTAATAAATTATCAAAATTAGCATTCAAAATTGAAATCAAATAGCTTCCATGTACATGAGAGGAAATGTAAAGAGGCAATCTATTTGGACTTCACAAAACTTTTAATTAAGCTGGAATCACTATATAGAAAACCATCTTCAGTCTCATGCTGCTTCATCTTCTGCCTCATACACACAAGTATCCTTTCATAAATAAGCTGAAGCACAGGTCATTAATAATGAGAGAAAGTCATTAGATCTCCTCCCGCGAGCTGAATGATTATGATGCTGGTGGTGTGTTCATGGTAAATACCCTATAAGCAGAGTTTTTGTCTGTGGACTGAGGCCACATGTATCCAGTTGGAGATGCAGCAAAGTGACAGCACAGCATTCAGCAATGTTCTGGCTCAACGTGAACCAAACTCACTTCATTGGATTAGTCAGCCGGATGTCGTGGTGTTACATTGTCCTTGCAGAGGTGGGACACGCACACCTTTCATCTCTGACACAGAAAACACGACCTGTTAACACGGCGGAACAAATCGGAGAAAATGGCCTTTGCCATTTTCACACATCTACTTTTTGCTGCTCCACAAATGCTTTTGATTTTATTTTATTTTACAAATGTTATTTCATGTTGAGCTCCTCAAGGTCATGTTACTGTTTTGGATTAAAGAAGTCTTTGAAGATATTTAATTGGCTTTCTTAAGGGTGAACACTGTGGATGTTAAAGTCTGTTAGAATTCTCATAATGACGTGGATTTTGGACTAAATTTGCTGAGTGCTTTGCCTAAAGGGATGGTTTGGATATTTTGATCTGCGAAAAGGTTATGAACAATTAATTTGTTACCTGTTGTTAGCAGCTATTGCTCTAAGACAGTGCTTGAAGATAAACATGTATACCACTGCTAAACTAACATTACACAATAAACTGACAGAAAGATCATCACACAGCAAAGTGCTACAGCTAGCTGCTGCTGTCACCTTTTGCACTTGTAACCACAAAAATTATATGTAAATAGGTAATAAAGAACTACTGACAACAATACATTATCATGGTTGTTGAGTATTGAACCTAGGTGCAATCAAAAACTCAAAAAAGCTCAGGGGTCAAATAACAAAACTGATTTATTAGAAACATCCATCCATCCGTCTATCCATCCATTATCTGCTTCCTTTTTTGGGTCGCAGGGGGCAATGAAAACCAAAGCAGATATGGCAGCAAAATACTCACAAGGGGAGAAACTTGAGGGAGAACAGTCATAACAGTTTGACAGCCCAATGCGTGGGCAACATGTGAGAAAAAGGACATGTGCTTTAAAGGGAAACTGAGAGACAAATGATAACAGGAGAGACAATTGGTGCTTTGTCACTAACCGTGTTTCCATCCATTTTCATTTCGAATTTTGAGCTAATTTTTGAAATCTCGCAAATATGTAAATACAAATTAATGCGAAGCAGAAGTGTTTCCATCTACTGGCTTGTAGCGCATCTACCAAGCCACGCACAGCGTCATTACGTCAGACGTCAGCACTGCGCATGTCTACAGTAAACAGGAAGTAGCGGTTGAAAACAGAACCCGGCCACACATCTCGTCAAAATGGAGAGAATATTTCAGGTACGTGTTGCTATCGGGCAAGTTGTATTTATTCTGTCATGCCAACTAGTTTTAGCGATGTTACATGTTGTCCGGAGCGGAAACAGCTGAACGTCACGTGACGTGAATGTTCGCTACGGCAGAACTGAGTCGGAAAATCTGTTTCCATCTGTCGTTTTGCGCATCTGCTCATTTTCGAAGATCCCAAAAACCACCTCAAGCGAGCGTATAAACTTTTTGGCGAATTTGAGGAAGTAAATTCGGATTTTGCCGTTTCCATTAAGCTTTTCTGCTGCGATACTTCAAAATGCGCAGCTAGAAACCTTGATGGAAACACGGCTAATAATAATAATAATAATAATAATAATGAATTCAATTTATAACGCACTTTTCATTACTGAAAATCTCAAAGTGCTACACACATTGAATGCTACACACATTCATAAACCGGTAGCGGCAGACTACCATGCAAGGTGCTTTTCCAGACCTACCGGGAGCAACTCAGGGTTAAGTGTCTTGCCCAAGGACACAACGACACATGGCGTGGGAACCGGGACTCGAACCGCCAACTTTCGGATCGGGGGACGACTGCCGTTACCACTACACCATGGCCGCCCCTGGCCGCTCATTCTCCGATCTGTTACGGAAACACGATCCGTAGTGTCAGTTCAGTTGCGCATGAGCTGAAAATAATATTTCCGGGTCGCACGTATCGCCATTGAATATGCAAGATTAAGGATAAGGTACTGGAAATATCCTGTAAGCTGATTTAATACAGCACATGATCTTCATGTTGCACTGTCTCTCAGTCATCGGTTCCACACAGCACCAGTTGGTGGCCTGCCCACTGTCAGTCCCCACCACCACTCAGGCCAGTTTATGGGACCACCTTGTTTGGGGTTAGATGACTGATCCGAAAGGCTGATTGGCCAGCAGAGCTACATCACTGGGTGACCCACCTAGCAACACTGCAATCTACATCTGAACCTCCCCTTCCTCATCATTTTGACGGACAGTGCCACAAGAAAGTAGTGCATTTACCAAGAAACAGTGGTTAATTTGAGCCGGATCCTGCCGGAACAAGATCCGGGAACTCTCTCATTTTGGCCGTTTGGATCCGGCAACTCTTTCATCGGATCTGATAACTCCGCCCCTAAAAGTCCAAAGTCATTGCGCATTTTTATTTTATTTATTGAAAATACAGCAAGAGGAGACATTGCCCATTCTGTGGAGTGGATGTTCAGTTGTTGTGCCAAAAAGTGATTATGTGCCAAAAACGAATCGGATGAAATCGGAATCACTTTTTGGCACAACATCGGCCGCACCACGCTCCTACCTGCAGAGATGCAGAATGTATGTCCCGCGGGAAGCTTCTTCATCCACCTTCAGCTGTGCGCAATGTCTCCAGACAGCTCTGCAAGACCCGCGCACAACTTCCGTGTCTGAGCTCCTGCACCATGTTGCATAACATTTCAGACATAATAAAAAAGCTTACAGTAAAAAAAAAGAAAAAGAAAATATGAGTGAAATGTTTGACATATATTCACATCGAGTATCAAATCAACGGCACTAATTTGTCAAAATGTAGGGGCCAAGATGGTGTAGAGGCAGGGCTTCCGACTTGGGACCCGAAGGACCCAGGTTCGAACCTCGGCCACTACACACCTTGGGGTGTCTATGAGTGCACACTTATTTCCCCAGCTCCCCGGGCGCTTTCTATGGCTGCCCACTGCACCACCCCACTGCACCACCTGGTGGTGGTTGGGTTAAATGCAGAGACGAATTTCGTCTGGTATGGGAAACATACACAGATGACAAAAATGTGACATTTATTATTTATTTATTATTTAAAATAACAGAGATCAAAATGTTGAAAAGACAATTTATTATGTAAAATAAATGGATGGATTGTCCTAAGCTGGACAACAGAGGATAAGCACCTTAACGAAAGTAATAATTGAGACTGAAGCAGAACAACGTGCAGGCTGAATTCAGCAGAGTTCAGGTCGGACTGTTTGTGTGTGGGTGGGGTGGGGCTGGGGGGTTAGGATGCTCCACAGAATGAAGCTGCATTCACAAACAGACTTGTTAATTGTTGTTGCTCTCTAAAATAGTCATTTCAATTCAACCTTTATTTATACAGAATGTTAGTCTCATTGAGCCTTGTCATTTACAACAGAGACCTGCTTTTAATCTATTTAATGAAGTTTACAGATGTTTAACAACCTGTTAAAATGCACCAAAATGCAGGAAATGGCATCTCTTTTATTCCAAATTTTCTGGAGGACCCATGGAGGTGAATCCCATTGAGCCTCGAGGACTCATTTACAATATAATTATATTATTTAAAGAGCATAAATAAAGAAGTGTTTTTATTGCTAAGTTTATGTTTTTGCACTTATTTCCAAAATGCTTAATAGAACAGCAGATTTCAGTTTCATACTCTCTTGGTGCATTGTTGGTGTTAGTATTGGAAGCTGTCCCCAAAGTAAAACATAAAACAGCCCAAAACATTGAAATAAAGACATCACATTGAAAATTGTATACATTTATTTATGTTATTCTAGCTGATAAGACCAAAATTCTTCCATGGAAACTACAAGGTAGTTCCCGACTTACGAGCGAGTTCCCTACCTACGGGCCGTTCGTAAGTCGAAAATTCATAAGTAGGATCACCAAAAAATATATTTCTTTTTTTTCTTTTTTTTTTTTTAATGAGATGCATATTCGTAAGTCCGAAACGTTGTAAGTCGGGGGCGTCGTAAGTCAAGGACTACCTGTACAGTAAAAATGGTTTTGGTTACAAACATTTAAATACTGTACAGTACTCATTAAAATTAATGCAAGTGTTCTAAATATTCCTTCAAAGTGTTTTATTTATTTATTTATTTTTGTTTGAAAGAGAACAATTGTACATATTTGGTGACAAAGTTTTTGCTTCATGATCTGTAAACTATGCTCTCGTCCCAGAACCAGTCCCGGAAAAACTTTCCCTCTGTAGAAAAGCCTTGACTTAACGCTCCTCAGAAATACTGCAGAGTTCATACTTAAAAATGTCAAAACTGTCTGAAGACAATACAGTAGTGTACACGCTGGATACACTGATCTACTTTGACATTTACATTTGCATTAATTTCCCTGCTTTTTTTTATATATTTATAGGGCTACAGTTTGTATATATTACACCACTGCGTCTATTAAATGAAGCACTAATAATACTGTATATCTAATCTAGAAGAATGTCGCTCACAAGATGCCTGCAATAATTAGCTCATTACCTGGCAGTGAAGTCAAGCAGAGTGAAGCTTTAATGCTTCAGTGGCGCAACGTGGAGCAAATACACTTGACAGTCGGTGACTGGATGGGTCAACAAAAGGTGAACTTCTGGTGCAGGAGGCTGTGATTCATTTCCAGTGCTACATTTAACCATGACAGCAATGCTTAACAACCCGTGAACCTCATGCTGAAAATCTGTCGCTTTTGGAGAACATGGTAATCACAAGTCTATGAATAGAGACTTCAGATGAGCATTTTGTGTTTGGAAACCATCTAAACAACACGTAAAATATGTGTGGACATTTATGCTAAAGTGGGCTACATGGTGGAACAACTGGTAGAGCTGCTGCCTCTCAGCGAGCAGGTTACCCTGGTTCAAATCCCGGTCCGGGGGCCTTTCTGGGTGGAGTTTGCATCTCTCCATGCATGAGCGGTTTTTCTCCGGGTACTCCAGTTTCCTCCCACAGACCAAAAACATGCATGTAAGGCTGACGGATAACTCTAAATTGTCTCTAGGTGTGAGTGAGAGAGTGAATGGTTGTTTGTCTCCTTTGTCTCTATGTGGCCCTGTGATGGACTTGCGACCTGTCGATGGTGTACCTCGACTCTCGCACAGAGATGGCTAGACAAGGGCACCAGTCACTTCCGCAACCTAAAAAGGAAGAAGCGGGTAAAAGATGATGGATGTCTAATGCCCCTTTTCCACTTGCCGGTTCGGGTCAGTTATTGCGCAATATATGCTTGCCAGAAGCGAGCTGGACGCATTTTGCACCTCACATATGAGCCGCGCCGCACCGCAATTCCGGACTGATTTCAGAGCAGGGTTCAGGCGAGCTGTAAGCGCGCCGTCCTTCACGTCATAAACCGGGGCGTAGTCAGAATTTTATGGGGAGCGGTTTCTTTAAAAGAAATTTGGACTTTAAAATATAAACACTTCTCAGTAGCTCACTGGAATTGCGTTGGGTTTTTTTGATGCTCCAAACCTTATCCAGACCAAGTGGGTTCGATTCCCACTTGGTATAACTTATTTTTTTGTTTTTATTTTAGATTATTTATTCATTCCAGATTAAAAGAACACAAGAAAACTATTTACAAAACAACAAGAAATAAAACAATACATGACATGAAAGGAAGCAGAAGAAGAAAATAATCTTATTATATCTGCCCCATCTCAAACAAATGTTTTTTTTTTCAAACACTTCGATTCAAACAACTACGTTTGTCTTTTATTGGGGAAAGGTGCATTGTGGGTCTTTTCAGAACAACAACAACAGATCCTCCATCTGAGCTTGTCCTCGCCCGCACCAAACCGAAGCGTAGCTGATCGTATTGTTGGAGCTTGAACATAATAGATATCATGGCAAAAGATAATAGTTAAGGGAACACTACCTCCACCACGTGTGAGAGAGTAGGATGCTACACCCCGCCCACCGAAGGGCTACAGAGGTCATAGATATCATATATAGAACACTAGATACCGCATGGCCCGCTCTCGCCTATTGGAGCTGACGAGATTTCAGGCAGCCATCTTGAAGGCGTCCACCGCTCCACTCAGCCTTATATATTTGGCTGGCACAATATGGTATTAGCGCATTTAATCAATCATAACACGCTGAATAGTAATGCTATTGTCACATATTTAAATTTTAGGCATACAGCTATTAAAACTGCATGTATAGGAACGTATAGTTTAGCATATTTAAATATTTTTTGGTGGAATACAATAGTGTACTGTACTTTAATATATGTTTAGCAAGACACAACCAAAGATGCAATTTATTCACACACACATATATATTCAGATAAGCATATATATATATATATATATATATATATATATAACACACATATATATATATATATATATATA
>JBBPBX010059054.1:0-17540 GCA_038048925.1 Garcialebias charrua | reverse complement strand
ACCCCACTCCACTGAGCTGCAACAGCACTAGATCTTTGCTACAAATGGCCACTGGGAAGATCCTGGCATAAAACTAGCGTTAACTCTAGGAGTCAACGTTATTCTTCTGTTAGTGTACTGATAGCTGTTATTATTGTATCCACCGCTAGGGGAGCTGTAGGCTACTGCATGTACAGAACGTAGAAGAAGAGTTGCAATAAAATAAGTTATCAAGCTAGCACACGAGGCTTCTTCCCGATGTTTTATTCTTACTAAGAATAAGAACATTACAGTTAGCAAAATATGTTATCACCCACTGAACAAATGTAAATGACATTTTCAGAAAGTAATCACTGGGAGTACATCTACAAATGATTCAATTCAATTCAACCTTCATTTAAACAGATGTCACATTGATCCTCAAAGACTTGTTTACAAATGAGATCTGTTTGGACAGATGATAAAAAGTGGTGAAAAATGACACATAGGGTTTGGAGACAAAAAAATTCCTAACACGCTTTTAATCTTTGGTTGAAGGTCAACAGCGTGATAATGAAAAGAAAAATTCTTGCACATAAGCACGTAATGACGGCGACAATCCGCGGGGTAGGGATTGTGCAAGAATGGTACATATGCTCTTTACAAGTAGGGATGCACCGATCCACATTTCTCACTTCCGATCCGATACCGATACTTGTTAACTCAGTATCGACCGATACAGATACTTTCCCGATCCGATACTGTTCAGGTATTTGACTCGGTATCAGTGGTGGGCCACCGAACGCCAGGTAGCGCTAATGCGCTAATCCGCTTATAGCGTAGCTAAATAATCTGTTAGCTTTACAGCGGATTGACTAAGTTTTATAATTCATAAGCGGATTTGTGCTATTTTTATTTAAAATGCAGCACCGCTAATAACTAATTATCTATCAGTAAAAACGAAATAATGTATTTACGAGCTCGGACGACAGCTAACAGACTATATCCTGTCAGCGCCGGATGTGGTCCGTGACAAAAAAGCGTCCCCCTCAGTCTCTTGGTGTGTGCTCTCTCTATAGCAGTTAGCAGCCAGTGTGTTACTCTGCAGCCTTATTGCTTGTTTTCGAAGAGTCAGACGAAGACTTTTTAACATGGAGGGTGAACTTGTGGATGTTTCTCAGCGGCCTACGCGACGCGTCTGGATTTTTAAAAAAAAGTTCGCCACATTAGCACTCTTCAAAATGGCGTCCGCGACGGCCAAAGAAGCCAGGATTTTACAACAAAACACGGTAAAACAATTATTTCTTTGCTGAGAAAAAATATATTTCATAGCTGACGTTATAGCACAAGTTTTTCTGAGCTTGAGAGTTTCACGAAATGGTCAAATCTGCTGGATTTAAAAAAGTAGTTCACCATTAGGACTCTTCAAAATGGCGTCCGCAGGGCAGCAAACTTACATACTCAGGGAATCACAAGGAACTCAGGAGACAGAGGCAACAGGAGACAATGCCAGGACAATGATAAACACAGAGATACAGACTTATTTTTGATTTGATTTGATGTTCATTCATTCATTTTAAAAGAACAATACAAAACAGTTTCATCAGATACAAGGATGAATAGACTTTTAGCTGAATGGATGGATGGATAGACAGTTAGCTGGATGGCTGGATGGATGATCTTTAACAAGTTCTAAAATCATTAAAATTTAACCTCAGCTTGTGCCTCTGACCCAACAGAACCTCCTTCAGCAGCAGAACCCTCTGTGGTTCTCTGCAGGACTTCATCAGTCTCTCTCCTGGTTCTGGAGGAGTTCTGACCCACTCTTCTTTCCATTGTTGCTTCAGTTCTTTGAGGTTTCTGCTCAGCTCTCTGAAGGTCCCACCTTCAGGTTCAGGTTCTGGACTCTGACTGGGCCGTTGATTTGATTTGATTTGATGTTTATTCATTCATTTTAAAAGAACAATACAAAACAGTTTCATCAGATACAAGAATACAAGTAGGATAAAATGAAAGGAGCAGAAAGAAGATGAAATCTTATTATATCTGCCCCTTATTTCACAGTTTGTTCAACCAATGATAACCTTCAAACTACATCACAAAATGAATAAATCTACTAATTTATCTAACTGTAATACACAAACTACATCACAAAATGAATAACTCTACTTAATTTTTCTAACTGTAATACACAAACACACTAAGCTACATCATAAGTACAACATAAGTGTAATACACAAACACACTAAGCTACATCATATATTTAGTTTTTGAGCAAGTCCTTTTTGACCTTTTTCTTAAATGTATACATTGATTTTGCATTTTTAACATCACTCTCCAGAACATTCCACAATCCAACTCCCTGAATTGAGGTAGACCGTCCCTTTAAGCTGGTTCTGAATTGTGGTTTGATGAATATCTGTCCCTTTAAGATTGTAATAACTTTGTCTAAATTTCTTTGGATATTTAAAGGTAATGTGTTATTATGAGCCCTATACATAACTGATAAAATACTATATTCTACCAATTCCTGGAATTTCAATAAATTTAGCTGAAGAAACAAGGTGTTTGATGGGTGACTGAAATGTTTTCTGGTGATTACTCTTACAGCTCTCTTTTGTAAAATAAAAACAGGCTTTGTAATTGTTTTGCACGCTTTTCCCCAAACCTCAATACAATAGATTAAATGTGGAACAATGATTGTGTTATACAACATATACAGAGCTTTATCAATTAAAAAATCCCTGACTTTATATACAGGTACATGAACACACAGCATGACAATCACAAACACCTGGACAACAAAATGGAGGAGATAAGCAAGACAATTAACAGAGAGACCAGGGAGTGTAGGGATGGGGACCCACCACCTGAGAGCAACATGCTTACAACTGTTATCTTGAAGTTCTAGGGTGTAGAGAGCCACAGAAACGGTTATGGTAGGCCGGATTTGGCCCACGGGCCTTGAGTTTGACACATGCGATCTAGTGGTACTAAAAGTAACAAAAGAAGAAAAAAAAACAGCCAAATATGTCTGCAGTTTAGCTAACAGACTTTGGAATGGGTACATTTTGTCCTTGTCAAACCTGTTGAAGAGAACCAAACTAAATACTCTGAAACTCAAACAACTTACTGTATAACAGTTCATGCACCGCTAGTTGGCAGTGTAGTGCAAATATTGCATAACTTGCTGCTACCAATTGTTGAATTTAATTAGCGGATTAGAATTAGCTTCCCCTAATTTTCATAAGACATTAGTGCTTTTGAAATTGCGGACCTAAATAAATTAATTAGTGCTTTAGAAATAGCGGAACTAATTTTTGGATTAGCGTTGCCCACCACTGCTCGGTATAATGAAACTTTTGCACCCAAACTATCCATTTTAACATTGTGTGAGATAAACCCAATGAAGACACTCTTAAGCCTTACAATAGGGAACCCCCCTATTGTAGGGCTTAAGAGTGTCTTCATTGGGTTTATCTCACACAATGTTAAAAAGGGCAGTCACAGATTGTGATTGAACACAAGTGCTCTTTGAAGCTGGATCGGAAAAGGATCGGCAGGTTTGATCCGATACCCGATACTTAAATAATGCTGGTATCGGATACCGATACCGATACTGGATCGGATCGGCCCCATCCCTATTTACAAGTGCAAGTGTTGAAGTGATTAAGTTCTGGAATCAACTCTTTTCAACATGGCGCCACAGCATATCAACACGAGCAAACAAAAAATGTCTATAACTAAAACAACAACAACAACAACAACAACAACAATAATAACTTCGTAAAGCTAAAAGTTTCAACCTGAAAGATATGTTTTCAGAAAAACAAACGCCAGTGACATAAGGAGCCAAGATGGTGTAGTGGCAGGGCTTCCGACTTGGGACCTGAAGGACCCGGGTTCGCGCCCCGGCCACTACACACCTTGGGGTGTCTATGAGTGCACACCTAATTCTCCAGCTCCCCGGGTGCTTTCTATGGCTGCTCACTGCACCACCTGGTGGTGGTTGGGTTAAATGCAGAGACGAATTTCGTCTGTGTATGGGAAACATACACAGATGACAAAAAAGGACATTATTATTTTTTTTTTTTCTTCGATCAATAATTGAAGTCAAGGCCCTGTTTACACGACAACGATCCAATGAAATCAGAATACTTTTCCATTTCTATTTACATATTTACATGAAAACATTCTAATTACAATCTCTGTTTACTCAGCAACGACAGGGAAAAGGTGTAAGTCCCTCGCCACGCCACTAGTTGGTGCTGTGTTCTTTGAAACTCAAAACTCTAAATGCACGGACACATGCGCTGCAGCTGAACGGCGGTTTTGCGTAGGGACAGATAGACCAAGGACAAAGACGCTGTGGAACGCGTGAAGCAGCAGACAGCAAGAATTAGTGGAGGGACCACGAGCTAACATGCTAATGCTAACGGACCCGACTGGTGGCGGTCCGAGACATAGATATAATAAACACTGTTTATTATATCTATGGTCCGAGACGCCTGCTGGGGCCGGGAGCTCGCATCCATGTGTGCCTGGCAGCCTCAGATGTTTGATGGACACCGATGTAACATGTTAAAACGCGGATAAACAGCTGGGCATAGTCTTCACTTTAGAATGGTTCACAAATACACTTAAGTAACTACTAGCAACTGCCTTAATTAATGATGCATTGCAGGATTAATAGATAGTGAATTCATTTTTGTCTGATTTCCACAAGGGAAAAATAACTTGTGGCTATTTAGGATTTATGAAACATTAACAAAACCTTAATAAAGCATGAATAGTCTTCACTTTAGAATGGTTCACAAATACACTTAAGTAACTACTAGCAACTGCCTTAGTTAATGATGCATTGCAGGATTAATAGATAGTGAATTCATTTTTGTCTGATTTCCACAAGGGAAAAATAACTTGTGGCTATTTAGGATTTATGAAACATTAACAAAGCCTTAATAAAGCATGAATAGTCTTCACTTTAGAATGGTTCACAAATACACTTAAGTAACTACTAGCAACTGCCTTAATTAATGATGCATTGCAGGATTAATAGATAGTGAATTCAAACATTATTTAACAATTAGTACGCATTTAATACATGTGGTGAAAGCACATTAATTTGTGCATTTACAAATATAGATAGCATAGTTAATTCATGAGTTATTAAGCATGAATAAACATTGAGTACGTAGGTTTTGGAACTCATTATTCTTTATGTATAAAGCGTTAACAAGCGTGTTAATTAATAGTGTATTAAAGCTCCACTGACATCATCTTTTAACTTTTCAAAAAATGGCACAACATATATAAATATTAAGATTGACCCCTGACCGTTTTTGCTAAAATAATGTTAAATGAATGAAAATTCCTCTCAAGAATAGTTTAAAATTAGCGCTGTTTTTTTACACGGTAAATACGGGTTTTCCGGTCACGTGTTTGTGACGTCAGATAAAGGAATTTGCTCCAAGCGCACATTGAATACAATGTAGAAATATATAAACGCATCCGTCGAATTTAGCCATCTAAAACTGTAGATATTAGCGATTTAGCTTCAGTTCGTGAAGCAGAAGTTATTTTGAGTGATAAAAAACAAACAGAAATGTTTCATTTCTCCGTGTTGCTAGTTCTGTTTTCAGGAAAGGTTGCACATTCATGTAGTGAGCACCAGATGTCAGCAAAGCTAAAGGGCTCACTTCATGAATGTGCAACCTTTCCTGTAAAAGAAACAGCAACACGGAGAAATGAAACATTGCTGTTTGTTGTTTATCACTCTAAATAACTTCTGCTTCACGAACTGAAGCCAATTCGCTAATATCTGATGTTTTAAATGGCTAAATTCGACGGATACGTTTATATATTTCTACATTACAGAGCTCTGTAAGAGTTCACGATAGCTTTGCTGACATCTGGTGCTCACTACATGGATGTGCAACCTTTCCTGAAAACAGAACTAGCAACACGGAGAAATGAAACATTGCTGTTTGTTTTTTATCACTCAAAATAACTTCTGCTTCACGAACTGAAGCTAAATCGCTAATATCTACAGTTTTAGATGGCTAAATTCGACGGATGCGTTTATATATTTCTACATTGTATTCAATGTGCGCTTGGAGCAAATTCCTTTATCTGACGTCACAAACACGTGACCGGAAAACCCGTATTTACCGTGTAAAAAAACAGCGCTAATTTTAAACTATTCTTGAGAGGAATTTTCATTCATTTAACATTATTTTAGCAAAAACGGTCAGGGGTCAATCTTAATATTTATATATGTTGTGCCATTTTTTGAAAAGTTAAAAGATGATGTCAGTGGAGCTTTAAGTGTGAATCATCCTTAATTAATGATGTTTTCATTGTTAATTAAATGTTTGTTAATGCTTAAATAAGGCTTAATAGTGTGTAGTTATTATAAAGTGTTACCAAAAAAACTAACATTTCTCTCACGAGAAAATCGTCATAACATAAGCCCAGGTGATGTCCAAACTGAAAGCCGTCCAAGGAAATTAGATTTATAAGAGTCAGAAGCACAAACAATACTCTGGTACTGCCACTGTCGATGGTTTTTTCTTCTGTGGATTATAGGAAGCCGTTATGTTTTGCGTCATGCTGCACATGAGACAGGGATTCCATGACAGAATATATCTATTTTTTCTGTTTACACGACAACAGACACCGGGACGTTTTAAAACTGTTGCACTCTGGAACCCGTTCTCAAACTGTGCCATTGTCAGAGAAAACATTTGCTATTTTCATGTAAATGAAAAGTACAAACGCAACAAAACTCTTCCATTTTCACCAGAAACTGTTTTCATGTAAACAGGGTCTAAGTCAATCAGAACTATAAGTTACATTTAAATAGGCACGATTAGAAAAACAAATAAAACTAGAGAAATTGCATTTCCTGCAAAAATGCAGTGTATTGCCGAAGAACTTGCTGAAAAAAGCTGAAATTAGCTAAAAACATGCTAAATTGTAGCTGAAGTGGAAGAACAAACCTAAATTAGCTGAAGTTTATAAATGTGCTGATGTTATTTGAATCTGTTTTATTTCCCATATCAATGTTAAAGTCTCCACACAAAAAAACTTTTTTATTAAAACTCTTCTCCATTAGCTCCAAGATTTTATCCGTGAATATTTCTATATTTGCTCCTGGTGATCTATATACACAACTTATTATTATGTTTTTATCGTTTTTGTTTATTATTTCTATTGTTATCATTTCCATAATATTATCAACTATTATTGACATTTCACTATTTAATTTACATTTTATTTCATTATTGACAAATAGAGCGACTCCACCACCTCTTTTATTATTTCTGTTCATATGATATAATTCATACCCCTCGATGTGAATATTACTTGTGTTATCATCATTGAGCCATGTCTCTGACAGCGCTATTATCGTAAAAGTTCTATTTAACTGTTTTAAGTAATCTGTTATTTTGGATATGTTTGCATTTATACTTCTGCTATTAAAGTGAATAATAGAGAGAACTCCATTTGATATATTGATGTCATTAAACTGCTCTTCATTATAATATTCGCTATCTTTTATTACAGGAAAATTTTTTGCATCAATCACATTTTCAACATTATATATTTTAGGTTCTGAGTCTTCGTATGTTGTCATGTTCTAATGTATTTGTTCATTTCACTGTATATTTTGTCCATTTTGAGTGTGAGTTGTTTCATTGATTTGTAATTTTTCATCTCCTGAGTTCATCCAGATCCTTCAGTTCTTTTATCATTTTAGGCTGAGACCCTTCCTGTGTTTTGATAAAGATGTATCCATTTCTTGTCCATGTTGATGCTATTTTGTTCTGTTTTTTAACAACCTTGCTTCACGTGCAACATTTCCATTTTTTTTGGTTAGATGTTCATTTATGTAAATGTTTGATCCCTGCAGATTTTTTTTTTGCTTGCATAATTACATTGTTTTTTAACTTCCTGCTAATGAACTTGACGACTACTGATGGATTGAATCTTGATGATTTACTGGGCAGGGTGTGACAGAACGAAATGTTCCCATGTTCTATGTCAATAGCTATGTTTACATGGACATAAGTAATCGGATCAAACGGCCGATCGGATCAAAAGTGCGTCATGTAAACACCCCGTTCGGGTCATTATTTGTGTATTCGGCGTGATCCGACCTAATTTGTGATCAGATCGAAACGGGTGGTTTACGCCGATCCGTTACCCGTTCGGTGCTCATGTAAACACTTTTTCTGTTCCTTTTATCGGACTGTGGGAAACTGTCCTGACTGCGCATGTGCGCTGCGCGCACCCCCATCCAACCCCCCCTCCCCCCTCGTGTTTCCTTCTCCGCCTGGTGAGTGGGTAGATGATGCTAATGCTAACGCATGGTGGGGAAGCAAAACTGGTCGGTGAGCGATGCAACATTTCTAATGGAAACGTTAAAATAGCTCAAAACTATCGAACGCCTTGACCGAACGTGTAGGAACACGGAGTTATTTAAACAAGTACATGAAAAGCTGAAAGAAGCTGGAGATCACTGGAAGAGCTTAAAGCTAAGTGCTACAAAGCTAAAAACAAAAACAGGACAAGTGGCTAAGACCCCACTACTTTTTCATTTTACGTGTTGATGGACGAACTGATGAGAGATCTGCCACTTCCAACACAGCAGGCAGCGGTGTGGATCTAGGTGATGAGGAGGAGAGGAAACTGAAGAGAGGAAGCTAACCAGGAGCAAAGCATCATTTCTGGTAAGTTACTCTTCAAAACACATTAACCCTCTGTACTGTATTACTTGAGTACTGTAATTAGAAACAAAAAATATGTAAAAATTTAATTATAATAAGAAATGAGTAGCTGTAGGTCTTGCATAGAACTACAGTACAGTATACTGTATTGTACATTATAACACTACTCTAATTAACCACATAATTAACCTAACACATTTCAACATATTAGGGGTCCAGTTAAACTTTATTTTGTTTGTTTTTCAGATGATGAGTCCAGCTTTGAAGAGACAACTGGCAGCAGCACACAACAGACAGTGGCAGGTGATGGTGGCAGGTGATGGTGGCATGTGATGGAGGCAGAAGATGCAAGAGTCCCACGTCTTCTAATCCCAAGAAGTTCACACATGAGCTTTAGAACAACTCAAAACTGATTTGAAAATGTTTCAATTCTCCACAACCATGTTTATTTGTCCCCTGACAGATCTGTAAATGTATTTTTTACACAGACATTAGGATTGATAGTTTATGGTACAATTAAGGTACATGTCTTAACTTAATACAGTCAGATGGTTTAATAAGGACTCTGAGTTTCTGCATGACTCACAGGATAAAAACACATTTGCTGTTCTATCAGGATACAGAAACATACATTTTGGAAGTAAAATCGATTATTTTGTCACCAATTTTGTTGTCCGAAATCACATGCATACATTGAAATTGTGAAAGTATGTGATGAGTTGATAAAGAAGTTACTGAATTACAGGTTACTGTAGTTTTAAATGACCAAACAATGTTTTTTTGTTGTTGTCATCATTACAAGATTTGATCTGTGCACATCGTCTGTTTTGCACACACGTTTTGAATGTTTAATTTTTATGTTTTTCTGATATACCTCAAATTGCACTAAGAATGAAACATGTTTCAAACAAGCAGTATCAATTGTTTACAAGAATTTGTTAAAATGTTTGGTCCATTAAAGAGCTCAGATGTTCACTAGTATTTGCAGTTTTTTATTGTGATAATAATTTTATACAAATGTTAACTGCATGTGAACACAAATACATGACAAGTATCTTTTTAGAAGAACTCTCCACCGTGACTTCATCAACCCGAAGGTCATCTCTACCTCCACCTGACTGAGCAAAGGTAAACATTAAATGACTTGTTGAGGAGTCAGATGAGGAGTTTGCGTATCCTTTGACGAGCCAGTCCAACAGCGGGGCACGATCACCAACAATGAAGAGACGGACGTCCTTTCCTTCAATGTTCCTCACAGACTGCAAAAAAAGGACATGCCAATACTGTATTTAGTGTTCAACTTTTTATTTGTTTAAAGGCATGGTTCAAGCAAATTTTATTTTAAATAAAACTATTACAGCTAAGTATGTTTACTGATTACTTAGCTGTAATACCGGTAGTTTAATACAATATACAGTAGTTGTCGGAATCCCACTGTCTGCAGCCCTTTCCAAGATGGCCGCCCCCTTCCAAGATGGCCGCCAATTGACACCAGCTGACGGTCATCCATCTGATGAGGAGCTCCACTACTTAAGGCTGCAGTCCAGTGAGATCCAATGCTGGAGCATTGTACCTCAATCGGTATTTATGACTTCAGCCAGTGCATATCAATCTGATAAGAGTTCTTACCTTTGATCTTGTGTCCACAGTTTTTGTGATCCTTGGATCCTGATTCCCGTTCTGCCAGTTCCTGCCTTGTTGCCACTCGCCTGCCAAACCACTCTGGAGTCCTGAGTCCTTTCAGAACCTCGACCCAACATCCCCCTGTAAGATAACAAACAGAGCACCAGTTTTTGATCCACCTGTCCCACCTTTTGATCCACCTGTCCCACCAGAAGGACCCTGACCCTGTTCTCTCTTCCAGGCACTCCCAAGACCCCAAGTGTTCCGTTTCACCTGTACATAATAAACACTGTTCTAATTGTTACTCTTGAGTTTTGCCTCTGTTCTGGTCTCGTACCACTCTGGGTTCAGTCGGTCCTTACAGAATGCTCCAGCCATAACCGACCCAGAACGAGACCAGAAACGAGCAAACTCTGTCCTTTCCAGATGGATCGTATGACCATGGTCGAGGAGACACTCCAACGGGTCTTGGCTCAACAAGACGCCGCTCAGGAAACCATGAAGGAACTTGGAGGTATGGTTTATACTTTAACCCAAAGCCTCACACCCTCAACTCCTGCTGCTTCCTCTGTTAGAGACACTCCTAACACGATGCCCGAGACCGGTGCCTCAAACCAGCAGCTAATTACAAAACCATCTGAACTGTTTTCTGGAGACCCTCATTCATGTGGAGGATTCCTCCTGCAGTGTAAACTAGCATTCAGAGCGGCCCCGCAGCTTTACACAACAGAAGCCGCTAAAATCACGTATTTCATCAGTCAACTGAAGGGTGACGCACTGAGTTGGGCAAATTCCTACTTACAGTTTCACAACATTGACTATATCACCTTTGATACCTTGTTAAAGGAATTCAGCCGAATCTTCGACCGACCACTACAGCAACCCAACGCCGTAAAGCGGCTCCTTGGACTTCGTCAGGGAGGTCGGCCTGTCGCAGATCATGCTCTGGAGTTCCGTATCCTCGCTGCCCAGACCGGATGGAACGACCTAGCACTTAAAGGTACTTTTTTAAGTTCCCTCTCCGATTTCATCAAGGACCAGATCGCCGCTAGAGATGAACCTGAGAGTTTTGACGAGCTAATCGACCTAGCGGGTGCTATTGACGAGCGCTTCCGGGAGCGGAGGAGAGAGAAGGACTACAACTCCCGTCATCGTTCCACTTCCGGATTCGATACGTCATCAGGTGAGCCCCGCATCCACAAGAACTCGAAAACGTTTTCGAACTACAAATCCCAGGGAGACAGAGATCCCGTGTCATTTCCTCGTCACGTCGTTCCCACAGAACGTTTTCGTTCCTTTTCTGAACCTGAGCCCATGCAAGTAAATAAATTTCATCTGTCTCCTGAGGAGAGACAAAGACGCAGTGACAATAATGCCTGCATGTACTGTGGAAAGACCGGGCACTACCGGAGAGATTGCCCCCTTCTGGGGGGAAACGAGAACGCCCGCCAATAAAGAGAGAGATATTGGTGGGTACTTCTGCTCTCTCCCCCGCCTGCAGACTGTTATTACCCACACTTATCCAAATCCACCACAATCATCATCCTGTTCCAGCTTTGTTGGATTCTGGCGCAGAACAAAATTTGATTAGTTTGGACTTGGTTCAAGGGTTGTCTCTGCCCACTCGGGAGATTCCTCCCATCTGTATAGCTGGGGTTACTGGTGAAACTTTGGACCAGATTACTCTAAAGACTTCTGACCTTCGTCTAATAACTTCAGGTAATCATCACGAGTCTATTGATTTTTATGTGTTTAAAGCTTCCACTCCCCAACTTATTCTTGGATACCCTTGGTTAAAAAAGCACAATCCGACTATTAACTGGGAGTTGGGGAGAATTGAAAAGTGGAGTGACAAATGTCTAGCACAGTGCCTACGTTCTGCTGTCACATGTCAACCTGTGGAAGTTGTGCCGCACGAGGAGGTAGACGTCTCTGAGATCCCATCTGTTTACCATGATTTGGCTCCCGTTTTTAGTAAACAACATGCTTTGTCTCTACCTCCCCACCGTCCCTATGATTGTACAGTCGACCTCCTACCTGGTGCCACATTACCGGCTAGTCGTTTGTATAATCTGTCGAGACCTGAAAGGGAGTCTATGAAGAAATATATTGAGGAATCACTTGAATCAGGCATAATACGTCCTTCTACGTCACCTGTTGGTGCTGGGTTTTTCTTTGTGGGGAAAAAGGATGGGACTTTACGTCCATGTATTGATTATAGGGGTCTTAACAACATCACAATTAAGAATAAATATCCACTACCTCTGATTGATTCCATATATGAACAACTCCCGTCAGCTACCATCTTTTCTAAATTGGATCTCAGAAACGCCTACCACTTGGTGCGAATTAAAGAGGGGGACGAGTGGAAAACCGCTTTCAAGACACCACTCGGACATTTTGAATATTTGGTAATGCCTTTTGGTTTGTCCAATGCACCTGCTGTGTTCCAGGCCTTGATTAATGATGTTCTGCGTGACTTTATAGGGGACTTCGTTTTTGTTTACTTGGATGATATTCTTGTTTATTCTAGAGACGAGGCAGAGCACTGTAACCATGTACGTAGAGTCCTTCAGAGACTTTACGAGAACCAGTTATTTGTTAAAGGAGAGAAATGTGAGTTTCATGTGAAGTCGGTGTCATTCTTGGGGTTCATTTTTGAGAGTGGGTGTTATCGTACTGACCCCAAAAAGACCAGAGCAGTGGAGGAATGGCCAGTCCCGGAGAACAGGAAACAGCTTCAGCGTTTCCTTGGTTTTGCGAACTTTTATAGACGATTCATAAAGGACTACAGCCGCATTGCCGCACCACTCTCTCAACTCACCTCCATAAACCTGGCCTTCAAGTGGACTCCCGAGGCAGAAGCCGCCTTCAACAGACTTAAGAAACTATTTTCTTCTACGCCAGTTCTATGCCATCCTGACCCAAGCCATCAATTCATCCTGGAGGTAGATGCCTCAGACTCTGGGGTAGGTGCCGTTTTGTCACAACGTTCTCCCAAGGATAACAAGGTCCACCCTTGTGCCTTTTTCTCACGACGATTGTCACAGGCTGAGAGAAACTATGATGTTGGCAACCGCGAGTTATTGGCAGTGAAACTGGCATTAGAAGAGTGGCGCCATTGGTTAGAGGGCACTCCTACCCCTTTTTTAATATGGACAGACCACAAGAACCTTACGTACCTGAGAGAGGCAAAGAGATTGACCCCCAGACAGGCACGATGGTCCCTTTTCTTTAACCGGTTTAACTTTGTTCTGACTTTTAGACCTGGCTCGAAGAATGTTAAACCAGATGCTCTCTCCCGTCAGTTCTCTTCCCCAGATTCTCCAGACATTGAGGAAACCATTATTCCTCCAGTCTCTGTTGTGGGAGTTCTCACCTGGCCCATTGAGAAGGAAGTTATGGACGCTCAAAAGGATGAACCCGACCCTGGCACAGGTCCCCCTGGCAAACTCTTCGTTCCTTCTAACATGAGGGGTAAGGTATTGGACTGGCTCCATTCACACAAACTATCCTGTCATCCTGGCACCTCCCGTATGCTCTCTTTGGTTAAGACTCATTTCTGGTGGCCCACACTCACCCAAGATGTCAAGTCCTACGTTTCAGCCTGTCCGACCTGTGCTAGGAACAAGACTGGTAATCAACCTCCTGCCGGACTCCTGCAACCCTTGCCCACGCCCGGCCGTCCTTGGTCTCATATTGCTGTTGACTTCGTCACAGGTCTACCCCCTTCTGAAGGTAATACCGCCATCTTCACCATCATCGACCGTTTTTCGAAGGCTGCTCATTTCATTCCCCTACCAAAACTTCCCTCTGCTTCTGAGACGGCTCACCTCCTTGTCACACATGTGTTCCGCATTCATGGTATCCCCTCTGATATTGTGTCAGATCGGGGGCCCCAGTTTATCTCGCAGGTCTGGAAAAGTTTTTGCACCACTTTGGGAGCTACAACAAGCCTCACTTCAGGTTACCACCCTCAATCGAATGGTCAGGCTGAGCGGTGTAATCAGGAACTTGAGACTGCCCTCCGGTGCGTCGCCGAACGTAACCCCTCATCCTGGAGCAAACATCTGGTTTGGGTTGAGTACGCCCACAACGCTCACAAGTCCTCTGCCATAGGTATGTCCCCGTTCGAGGCTTCTCTTGGATACCTTCCCCCCTTGTTTCCCAGTCAGGAGATCAACGTTCCGGTTCCATCTGTCCTGCACCATTTCCGCCGTTGCCGGCGGGTCTGGCGGGAGACGAAGGCAGCCCTCTCCCGTACAGCTGCTCAGAATAAAGTGTTTGCTGACCGCCGTCGCTCTACGGCTCCTGTGTACAAGGTGGGTCAGAAAGTCTGGCTCTCCACTAGGGACATTCCTATTCGGGGCACCACGAGGAAATTGGCTCCTCGTTTCATCGGACCTTTCCCGATCACGAGGATTGTCAACCAGTCTGCGGTTCGTCTTCAACTCCCCTCGTCCATGCGGATTCACCCCACGTTCCACGTCTCTCAGGTCAAGCCGGTCTCCGAGAGCCCTCTGTGCCCGCTCTCCGACCTTCCTCCTCCTGCCCGGTTGATCGACAACCACCCGGCCTTCACTGTCCGGGCCATTTTGGACGTTCGTCGCCGTGGTCGAGGTTTCCAGTACCTGGTTGATTGGGAGGGTTATGGACCTGAGGAGCGGTCTTGGATTCCCCGCTCGTTCATCTTGGATCCCAGCCTCATTACTGCCTTCTTCAACGCCCACCCGGAGATGCGTCGCGGACCGCCCGGAGGCGTTTCTTGAGGGGGGGGTACTGTCGGAATCCCACTGTCTGCAGCCCTTTCCAAGATGGCCGCCCCCTTCCAAGATGGCCGCCAATTGACACCAGCTGACGGTCATCCATCTGATGAGGAGCTCCACTACTTAAGGCTGCAGTCCAGTGAGATCCAATGCTGGAGCATTGTACCTCAATCGGTATTTATGACTTCAGCCAGTGCATATCAATCTGATAAGAGTTCTTACCTTTGATCTTGTGTCCACAGTTTTTGTGATCCTTGGATCCTGATTCCCGTTCTGCCAGTTCCTGCCTTGTTGCCACTCGCCTGCCAAACCACTCTGGAGTCCTGAGTCCTTTCAGAACCTCGACCCAACATCCCCCTGTAAGATAACAAACAGAGCACCAGTTTTTGATCCACCTGTCCCACCTTTTGATCCACCTGTCCCACCAGAAGGACCCTGACCCTGTTCTCTCTTCCAGGCACTCCCAAGACCCCAAGTGTTCCGTTTCACCTGTACATAATAAACACTGTTCTAATTGTTACTCTTGAGTTTTGCCTCTGTTCTGGTCTCGTACCACTCTGGGTTCAGTCGGTCCTTACAGTAGTAAAGTTTAGCCTTACATTTTGGCAACATTTAACTACCGGTATTTGTTTAAAGACATGGTTCAAACAAATTTTATTTTAAATAAAACTATTACAGCTAAGTATGTTTACTGATTACTTAGCTGTAATACCGGTAGTTCAATACAATATACAGTAGTAAAGTTTAGCCTTACATTTTGGCAACATTTAACTACCGGTATTTGTTTAAAGACATGGTTCAAACAAATTTTATTTTAAATAAAACTTTACAGCTAAGTATGTCTACTGATTATAGCTGTAATAGTTGTAAAACTAAATACATTACAGTATAGTAAATGTTAGCCTTACATTTTGGCAAGATTTAACTATTTGTTTAAAGATATGGTTCAAACAAACATTTTTAAAAATAAAACTTTACAGCTAAGCATCTCTACTTTGAGATACTTAGCTGTAATAGTTGTAATACTAAATACAATATAGTAAATATTAGCCTTACTTTTGGTAACAGATGAGCCCTTTGATAGAGGTCTGAGTGGCGCAGGACATTGGCATCATGGGCACTGCCTGGCATCGTGACACTGATGCTCCAGAAACAGGAAAACAGAGGAAGAATAGTAATTAATAACAAATACAGACAGTATCACGCAGACAGGTTGAAAAGGAAAGGACAAAAAGTTTATTAGCATACAGCGTTTTTATTATCTTACCAATAGTTGTTGTCCACGACAGTTTGGAGGACAGAGGACGTCCAGCGCTCTCATCCTGTGAATAAAAAAACTAAAAGCACGCGCTGCTTCACCTGTAGTTCAATCAGGGAGTGCAGTAAAAACTGCATCGCCGTCAATACCACAGATTTATATATATCTATGGTCAATACAATCTGGCGCGGGTCCATTTTTTGACGCGTCTGTTTACTTTCGTCCCGGAAGTAGCTTCTTCTTCTGTGGTTTTCACGAAAGTAACTTCCTCTTCGTTTTTTTTTAAAGGGGAGTGTACCACTCTGCGCATGTCAGAACTTCTGGTCAGAATGAAAAGCCCGCTGCATGTAAACACTCGTCATGAACGGATTGGGCCCATGTAAACAGTGCTATCTAATTATGCAATCAGAGCACATTTCAATCCGGTCACAGAATTTTGCCCATGTAAACATAGCTACAGTTCCTGTCCTGAAAAAAAGTAACTACATGCTCCTCCAGAGTCTGTAGTTCTTCCTGTGGTGAATTCTCCGTTTGGTTAGTGTTAGTAAGAGCTTTTACATATGTCCGACACTTACTAACATCAAGTCCTGAGATCACCAAGTTGTCTTGCTTTGTGTATTGTTCTAAGTCATCTATTTTTCATTCCAGTTCAGTTATTTTATTGTCTTTGCTAATTATCAGTTCTTTCAGTTGTCTTATTTCATTAACCAGACCAGCCTGAGAATCTATTTTTGCTGATAATTTTGCTAGTTCTTCACCCATAAAGTTGAGTGATTGTTTAAAGTCTTGCATTTCTGCTGAGTTGTTTCCCTCCGACTCTGGTGACTTTTGTCCTCTATTTCTCATCATACTTACAGAGTTTGTAATCTAGTGGTAGCAGGTCTCTAGTTGATGGTTTGTTTGCTGAACCATGTGGCCCTTCCATGAGGCTCACAGGCCTAACGATGGTGGCTGTGGCCCAGCATCCAGATCAGCAGTTATCAGATAAGAACTCACGGTTTCAGCAGCCTGCAGCAATCAGATCTGTTATCCGAAGAGGTTTGCTAACTAGCCCGGATTAGACGGCGGTCCTCCCGTTCATGCACGGTGTTCGGCCTCCTCCGGTCGCAGCAGCTCCAATGTTAGCCCAGTTAGCATAGCACGTAGCTCCAAGTGGAGTTCTGATGCTAGCCCAGCTCCAGATGACGGTCCTCCGGTTTGCGC